>BMAC01000971.1:257205-344077 GCA_014905375.1 Phtheirospermum japonicum | reverse complement strand
ACATTGGAGCGGAATTAAAAAATATACCATTAGTGACATCACTAAAGCCCAGCTTTGAAAAGGTGAAACTCTATTGCCAGTCTTATGTCTTTTCGACTCGATAGTTACATTCACATTTGGTATAGAGGAGCTTATAAGAATTGTTGGATAGGCATTAGTTTCGATAAATAAAATAAGACAAACATCGATTTTTAGCGTACATTCACATAACAACTTATAAATCATGGAATCCAATGTGTTGAGTTATATACAATTGTGTGAGCAATTTAGACTCAAATCCGTTAAATGAATCATATTTTCACTTACGCTTGATACCACTCTCGAGGTCACGCACGTGCATGTATTCTCAGACATATTCACACTGCCTGTGACATCATAAATTATTAAATAAATAAAATCATAAATATTGAATAGTAGATTTAACAAACAAATCATAAACAAGCAAATAAGTAGGTTGAAAAAAAAGACAAAATAAATTAAATCAAATTAATAAACATGATTGAACCTTGAACTTATAATGTTAAATTTATGCATTCTTAAATATACTATAGAAATTGATTTTCGATCTAATAATAAAATAAAATAATAATCTAACTCTCTAGGTTATCTCTCTCTCTCTCTCTCTCTCTCTCTCTCTCTATATATATATAACATTGGAGCGGAATTAAAAAATATACCATTAGTGACATCACTAAAGCCCAGCTTTGAAAAGGTGAAACTCTATTGCCAGTCTTATGTCTTTTCGACTCGATAGTTACATTCACATTTGGTATAGAGGAGCTTATAAGAATTGTTGGATAGGCATTAGTTTCGATAAATAAAATAAGACAAACATCGATTTTTAGCGTACATTCACATAACAACTTATAAATCATGGAATCCAATGTGTTGAGTTATATACAATTGTGTGAGCAATTTAGACTCAAATCCGTTAAATGAATCATATTTTCACTTACGCTTGATACCACTCTCGAGGTCACGCACGTGCATGTATTCTCAGACATATTCACACTGCCTGTGACATCATAAATTATTAAATAAATAAAATCATAAATATTGAATAGTAGATTTAACAAACAAATCATAAACAAGCAAATAAGTAGGTTGAAAAAAAAGACAAAATAAATTAAATCAAATTAATAAACATGATTGAACCTTGAACTTATAATGTTAAATTTATGCATTCTTAAATATACTATAGAAATTGATTTTCGATCTAATAATAAAATAAAATAATAATCTAACTCTCTAGGTTATCTCTCTCTCTCTCTCTCTCTCTCTCTCTCTCTATATATATATAACATTGGAGCGGAATTAAAAAATATACCATTAGTGACATCACTAAAGCCCAGCTTTGAAAAGGTGAAACTCTATTGCCAGTCTTATGTCTTTTCGACTCGATAGTTACATTCACATTTGGTATAGAGGAGCTTATAAGAATTGTTGGATAGGCATTAGTTTCGATAAATAAAATAAGACAAACATCGATTTTTAGCGTACATTCACATAACAACTTATAAATCATGGAATCCAATGTGTTGAGTTATATACAATTGTGTGAGCAATTTAGACTCAAATCCGTTAAATGAATCATATTTTCACTTACGCTTGATACCACTCTCGAGGTCACGCACGTGCATGTATTCTCAGACATATTCACACTGCCTGTGACATCATAAATTATTAAATAAATAAAATCATAAATATTGAATAGTAGATTTAACAAACAAATCATAAACAAGCAAATAAGTAGGTTGAAAAAAAAGACAAAATAAATTAAATCAAATTAATAAACATGATTGAACCTTGAACTTATAATGTTAAATTTATGCATTCTTAAATATACTATAGAAATTGATTTTCGATCTAATAATAAAATAAAATAATAATCTAACTCTCTAGGTTATCTCTCTCTCTCTCTCTCTCTCTCTCTCTCTCTATATATATATAACATTGGAGCGGAATTAAAAAATATACCATTAGTGACATCACTAAAGCCCAGCTTTGAAAAGGTGAAACTCTATTGCCAGTCTTATGTCTTTTCGACTCGATAGTTACATTCACATTTGGTATAGAGGAGCTTATAAGAATTGTTGGATAGGCATTAGTTTCGATAAATAAAATAAGACAAACATCGATTTTTAGCGTACATTCACATAACAACTTATAAATCATGGAATCCAATGTGTTGAGTTATATACAATTGTGTGAGCAATTTAGACTCAAATCCGTTAAATGAATCATATTTTCACTTACGCTTGATACCACTCTCGAGGTCACGCACGTGCATGTATTCTCAGACATATTCACACTGCCTGTGACATCATAAATTATTAAATAAATAAAATCATAAATATTGAATAGTAGATTTAACAAACAAATCATAAACAAGCAAATAAGTAGGTTGAAAAAAAAGACAAAATAAATTAAATCAAATTAATAAACATGATTGAACCTTGAACTTATAATGTTAAATTTATGCATTCTTAAATATACTATAGAAATTGATTTTCGATCTAATAATAAAATAAAATAATAATCTAACTCTCTAGGTTATCTCTCTCTCTCTCTCTCTCTCTCTCTCTCTCTATATATATATAAGGTGGTCCTCCCATTTTAAGAATACACGGTCAGAACAACCACTTGATTGGTGGTTTATTGCCAGAAAATGGTGGAACCCCTAAGTTTGCACAGCTTTACGTGTATGATGCGGAACATGAAGCTTCCCACCAGATGAATTCAGTGAGTTTTATTGCGTGAATAGTAATAATAATTATAATATTTAAAATTGTGAAAATTCTGCTATTGTTTACAGCATGGCTTATATTTAATAAAAAGTCTTTTGTGTAGACTGTGTTGTGATGTAGGCAAGTAATATTAGCTAATAACCTGCGTGAAGATATTTTTGACGAGCTGAAGCAAATGTTGGACGACCATAATGAACTTCTGAAGACGTTTAGAATATCAAAGGATAAAATGCAGGAGTGTGGTCATACTGATGTTCGGGTGCGTCTTATTAACAATAGGACCAATAACAAGGACGAACGTACACGTAATCTGCCCACTTTCAATGAAGTTGCTATGTTGGTTGTAAGTGAATTTGATGCAGCTCTAGAGGATAGGGACATAGTGGCTGAATCTCGGAGTGGTTCTTTGCGCAGGATAAATGAGCTGAATGCATCGTATTTGGCCTTGCAGTATCCTTCGTTGATACCTTATGGGGAGGAGGGTTACACGGAGAACATTCCGTTTATGGAGAGAGAGAAGAAAACCGAGAAGGGATGGAAATATATCAGCGTCCGTGAATACTTTTCATTCAGACTTCATGATAGGGAGGATGAGCCCTCTAATATTCTTTCGTCCAGACGATTATTTCAGCAATTTGTCGTGGATGCGTACAACATGGTCGAGATGGCTAGATTAATATATATTCGATTTAATCAGAATAAACTTCGGTGTGATATCTACAGCGGTTTGGCTGATACTGTCATGCTCGGTGATGTTGATCCATCTGCCCAGGACAAGCGTATTATATTGCCATCTACTTTTACCGGTGGAGCCCGCTTCATGATAAAAAACTATCAATATGATATGGCCATATGTCGCGAGTTCGGTTATCCAAATTTGTTCATAACGTTCACGTGCAATCCATGTTGGCCTGAGATTGTTTGTTTTTAAATACACGCAATCTTAAAACCGAGGATAGGTTAGACATCGTCTGTAGAGTTTTTTAAAGCAAATATGGATGAGCTGATAGAAGATCTTTGCCAGAATCAAATATTTGTGCAGGCCGTTGCAGGTGAGTAGAAGATTACCTTTATCCATTATGATGTGTCAGGTGTACGTATTGTTCCTTAATATATGTTTGTGTTTCTGTTTAAACCGTCGATTATAATATGTATTTATTTTTATTTAAAATACGTGCAATTGTGTACACAATAGAGTTTCAGAAGCGTGAGTTGTCGCATGCTCACATGTTTTTGTTCCTGGTGAAATTTAAAAGGCCAAGTATACGACTCCATGTACTATGAAGCTGTGAAAAAACATATGATGCACGGACCATGCGGTGTTGTGAAGAAAAACTCCCCGTGCATGGTTGAGGGCCGGTGCACGAAGCATTTCCCAAAATAGTATGTGGAGGCTACGTTGATTGACGATGAGGGTTATCCGCGTTAGAGACGTAGAGATAATGGGAGAATGCTGGAGAAGGGTGGTGTCCCCCTTGACAACAGATATGTTGTCCCTCATAATCATCGACTGTTGATGAAATACGGTGCCCACATCAATGTGGAATGGTGCAACCAATCAAGGTCTATCAAGTATCTGTTCAAGTATGTCAACAAGGGTCACGATCGTGTGACCGCTACTTTCTATCAGAGCACTGACTATGGTGAATCTGACAAACACGTTGACGAAGTGAACATGTACTACGACTGCAGGTATGTTTCTTTATGTGAGGCGGCATGGAGGTTGTTGGGTTTCGAGCTGCAGTTTAAGTACCCTCCGCTCACACGTCTCAGCTTCCATCTGGAGAACGAACAGGGCATAGTTTATGGAGAGGACGAGGATATAAAGGATGTCTTAAATAAAAAAAATAGTAAAGGAAAGAATGTTCCTTAAATGGATGGGAGCGAATAAGATATATCCTCAGGCGAGACTTCTGACGTATGCAGAGGCACCCTCCGAGTTTATATGGGACAGGTATGCAAGGAAGTGGAAGCCCAGGCAACGCATTCCGTGTGTTAGTAGGTTTTATTACGTTCCACCTGGCTGTGGGGATAATTACTACCCGAGGTGCTTGCTTGCTTTTGTCCGCGGAGCTACCTGCCAAGCAGATTATAAGAAGCACGATGGTGTTCAGCATGCGTCGTACCGTGAGGCATGTTATGCACGGGGTTTGTTAGAAGATGATAGGGATCACATTGATGGCATCGCTGAATCAAGTGAGTGGGCCTCCGCTCACTCTCTCAGGTGTCTTTTTGTGTCGCTTCTATCCGCGGATACTCTTGCTAGGCCTGAGAATGTGTGGGACAAGAGTTGGTAGTTTCTGTCGAAGGATGTGCTCTACAGACAACGTCTGATTTTTAAAAATCCAGGTATATGCATGTGGTGGTGCGTAATGAATCGTGATTATAATTTATTGAATCTGCTATATTAGTTATGGTTATTGTGTTTGTGTGTGCTGTAACCTAAACGTGTTGTGTTGTTACTTGGCAGGACTGAATTTGAGTGAGTCTCATAAAAATGATTTAACTTTCACTAGTGCAGAAACAGTTTTCTAGAATGCCCTGTTTCAGTTATTCTAGATCGCCCTGCCCAGGCGTTCTGACTAGAGCTGTTTTAGAATATCAGATTTTCCAGATCAGCTTTCTGAGGCGTTCTAGAATATCCGATATTCTAGAACGGTTATTTGAGACGTTCTAGAAAAACAATTTACCCGTTCTAGAAAACAGTTTTCCCTGGTTAATATGTTCCATAAAATAACATTCCAGATCGGTTACAATAAAGACGTTCTAGAAAATGTATATTCTAGATCGCTTTCCATACTGACGTTCTGGAAAATGTATATTCTAGAACGTCATTTAGAACAGGACGTTCTAGAATAAACATTTTCCAGAACGTCATTTAGAAAAGACGTTCTAGAATATACATTTTCCAAAACGTCAATATTGAAAGCGATCTAGAATATACATTTTCCACAACACCTTTTCGAAAGAGACGTTCTAGAATATACATTTTCTAGAACGTCAATATGGAAAGCGATCTAGAATATACATTTTCCACAACACCTTTTCGAAAGAGACGTTCTAGAATATACATTTTACAGAACGCCTTTCTTAAAAAAGACATTCTAGAATATACATTTTCTAGAACACCTTTGAGAAAGGCGTTCTAGAAAATAAACTTTCTACAACGTCTTTACGAAAGAGACGTTCTAGAATATATATTTTCCAGAACGTCTTTTCGAAAAAGACGTTGTAGAATATACATTTTCTAGATCGCCTTTAAGAAAGACGTTCTAGATTTGATAGCTTTGGAATTCCAGAATTTTTTTTTTTTTTTGATCAGTTCATACCTCATAAATCACAATTTTAAATACCTATTTAAATCACAATTTTTTCACAAAATACCTGTTATTTATATAATCCAAATAACAATCCAAAAATCATACATTAATCACAATAATACACAATCACCAAAAGATGTCAATACAAATAACACAAGTCGCCAAATACACGATCAACAAATGTTAAAATAGAAATCACCAAAAGACGATGAGTACCTATTTTGCTACCATTCAAGTTATCCGCAAATAGTTTGTTTCTTACACTCCAAAATATATTGCACAACCTATATTGTGATCAAGCAATAACCTCTAAGAAACCAAGGGGACTTCCAAGCTGAAGGAGATTCTAAACTCCTCTTGAATGGCGTCTCTGTGAATCTGCAAAGTAAAATTAAAAAAAATGTATATTAGAAAAATGCCACTGCCACAAATAGTTAGCAACTCAACCAAACTAACAAAATCAAGAATCAATGTATTAGAATAGGAAAATAATAAATAAATGAAAGCATTACACACCAAACTCAAATCAAATCATTTTGAACTTGAGATAAGGCAATGTATTAAAATAATTGGGATTTAGAATTTAAACATCTTCATTAGTGTTGCAAATAACCAAAAAAAAGTGATAGTAACCGAATATCCAAGAGCTGCACAAAGATAAGGCAAGTGCCCATAATCATACACACTTGATGAATTTTACCACTACATCCTAAAGGTATAAATAAATAAGCAAACTTTCTAGGCATATCCAGGTTATCTGTAACTATTAAATCATTTAAAGTGGTAAGAAGAGGAATATAACTTATCATTATAATACAAAAGAAGTTGTGCCACTCAGGCGCCTAATACAACCTTTCATATCAGTCCAAAATCATTGCAATGACTGGTAACACATAATCCCAATAGTTCATGTTGCGCCATAACATAAAATAGTCATAAAATTCCACGGTTAATCACAAAAATTATCCTCGAGGCTCAGTATATAATTAGAAATGGGAAAAAAACTCGTACTCAGAAATTACAAATACCCTCATGGGTATTTGTTAAAGATATACAAACGCCAAGGGGACATTCATAATTTTGAAAGAAATCATTTTTTAGACTTAACCTCAGGATTGCTTTTGTAATCGACACAACATTCATAATACTATAGGCCATTTTTTGGCAAGCACACACCCGAGTAACAAACGGTGCAGTTGTTTAAGGTTCAGAATAAATAGGGAGAAAAAAAACATATCATGACCTTAGCCCAAGATAATGGCAAACTATTCTTCTCTAGACTCTAATTTCTGCATTCAACTCAGATTTAGAACATAGTCGACATAACCAATCTGGAGGTAAAGAACAACAGAATCGGCAACGTCCAATATTATACAGTAAAACCTTTATAATTTAATACCCAGTTAATTAATAATCTAGCTTAAATAGTAATATCTTTTGTTGGTCGCGGTTTGGGAGCTACATATTAAGTTAGTATCTCGATAATCTCGCCTAATTAAAAAGTTTTAGCAGACCAAGGCTATTAATTTATAAAGGCTTTACTTTAGGAGTAAACATTTCAATACATCTGCATTGACAACCAAACGGGTCTAAACAACTGACGAATCATATTGAGATCTTATGTCCATCACTGTTCTTTGATTAACCACTGACCAGGGCACGCATTTCACTAAAAGTTGTGTGATGGTCCATCTCTGATTCACAATCTTCATCTAAGACCTAACTCTTCTTTTTTCTTTTTTTACTTTCACTAATTCCTAACACTAGAGGTATTTAGACAAATCAAGAATAGCAAGAAATGTTGAAATCCTACAATAATACACAAAATTCACAAAATTATTAGGGTAAAATAAAATTTAAAAAAAAACAGAATTACCTATTGGCATGCAAAAGCGCAGCGGGGCCCAAATAAAACTCCGGGTTCCACCAGTAACTGGGGCAGGATGTGCTACAGCAGGCACACAGAATGCACTCATACGTCCCATCCAGCTTCTTCGGTTTAACACAACTTGCTACAGTCAAAATGTTTGAACATCTAAACATATAATTTCAGACACACGGCCATTTTCATCTCTAATAATAACAAAAAAAATATGCTTTAAATACCAGTAGGGTATTTAAAGATGCAGTAAAAAAATATGCTTTAAATACCAGTAGGGTATTTAAATATGCTTTAAATACCAGTAAAAAATCTGCTTAAATAGTCCTAGATAATTGGATACATACCATATAAAGATGCAAGACACCACAGAAGGCAAAAGAATGACAATATGAACATGAGTATGAGTGTATGACTGATAATAGTTACAAGAGCTATATGAGCTGAAATAACGTCAAGAAAATATGAGATTTCTACAGATTGAATGTGAAACATCATTTAGAATGGATTTCTGTAAGAAAAATGAATCATATAATCTGAAGATGATAACATAATGCCTGTTAATATATACACTTGTACAAAGTGAAGACATCAAAATGAATGATGCACAGAATATCATACATAGAGGAGCATAAGTGATAGCTTTATGGTGTTGCATCAAAAAAGGAATCTAAAACCCAAGAGATACATGTGCTAAAAAAGAGATTTCAATGGATGCTACTCAACCCTAGAGATTTGAAAGAGAAGCAGGATTAACATTAAGAATTTCATAGCACAAACACAACCAAATGAAGTTCAACCTTGAGATCTAAACAAACAATATAATCCATTATCACAGAAATACTATTACAAACTAAACAAACAAACATGATCCAGAAATCTGAATATAAAAYGAGTCRAACAATACATTACCAGAATTATTATTCAAATTGAACCCGATGCGATGTCTTATTAAAATCAAAATCTGGTAGGACAGGCAAAAATAAGATCACAATTAGAGAAATTAACATGAAAAAAGGGCATAAATCAGTACTCACCAAGTATTTTTTTTTATTAGAAATAAGATTTCGAGCTTGGAAAACCCAGTTAAGTTGCTCACAAATCTGAAACAAAAATGAAAAAATAAAAATAAAAAATTGATCTCCCGATGACATCACTTAAGCATCAAATAACTAAGAATTGTAAAATGAATTTCTTTGGTTTAACACGTGAGACACGCAAAACTCAACACTAACTATGTCGAAAGGATTGTTATGTCAAACTAAAAGTATTAAAAAGAACTTATCGATCTGTTCAAACTTTTAGTAGTAGTATAAATATAGCAGAGAAGTTGCAGAAACTTCTTTCGCAATAGGTTGTAATTAATATGATATAAATGCAACTGGTTAGAAGCAATGGGTCATTTTACTCAAGTAACTTGACTTCTTGCAAGACAGATTCAATAAGTTGTGATCTACCTGCATGCGAAAAATGAATTATCAGTCATTTGCACTGATTATCAAAAATTAATATCATGAAATCACGTTTTGCATGATGAGGAAAATGATGTAAATTTGTGGGATCACAGATTACCTGAGTGCGACGACACGTCATCAGATTTTGTTCATTAGAAGCTATCTAAGTTGGTTGAATGATCGCAATATCTTCTTTTCTTCCGAAACTAACCTGTTGCAAACTTGTGTTTCATGGTTCATAAATTCGATAAACAGGTCTCCTAGTTCCTTTGCTCTTTTGTAAGATTCGGTTCCTAAATGGGCTATTTATACTTCGTCGTCAGCTTTTTTACACCGAGTTTTGTCCTGCATTTGCCAAAATTTAACAAAATCAATAAATTTTAGAAATAGGTAGGTGCCCGTGGATTGTTATGTGAAAGACATTTTTCAAACAAAAGAGTGCATTCAGATGCTCCTGTCAAATTTTACAATAAAAAAAACAGTTACTTATGCAGCACACAATATGCAACATGAACACATGGTAAGAAAAGCAAATTACTGAGATCATTGATCTTTCTAGATAGATATATCAGGGATTAAAAAAAAGTAAAAGTGAACTATACCCTAAAGTTCTTGTTTACATAAAAGATTAACCAAGATCCAAAAAATTAAGTGTTGAGCATTCTTAAATTTACCAGGTCCATGGGCAGCAGAATAGTGCTTCCCAATATCCCGGTCACTGCTTTTTCTGTAACAACCCACGGCCTGCACAAAGGAGAAAATAAATGAATGCTTGGTATTCATTAAGAAAGCCAAAATCTCTCTTTCAAAGCAGTAATAAACTTGCTTCAAAAATTCCAAGAGAGAAAAGCCTGTATAAGCATATTAAACAAACTAAGAAAGTAAAAGAAAGAAAAAAAAATCATCCATAGCACACGACTCAACATTTTTGCTTGCTTTCACATATGAATGAGTTTCTTCAAAAGGCCAGCTATAGCAGCAAACTGACAGCATGATAACATAAGATATTGCACTACTACCATCAAAGAGGAAATATTCCTTTTTCTCCACCCTTCCAGTATAATAATAAATAAAAGTATAATAATTACAAAACATACACTTAAGTTCAGTCTAATTACAAGAAGAAGAATAAGAAAACCACTATGTTTTAAAATAACAAATTACACCCTCAAGCGAGAGGTAATTGGCAAGTACAGTTATTTAATTGGGTAATTTTGCAATTAGGCTAAACATAGGTGTAATTTTTTAATTAACCCGAAGTAAGATTATTATTATTTCTTTTGTAAGATTTGAGATTTTGAATTATCAATATTAAGAAGCGGGATGTGCTCAACTTTCTTGAAGCAAAAACGGAACAGTAAAATGAACCATCAGAACATAAAATTGGTTAGAAGCAACTGGTTAGCAGAGAATGTTACATAAAATTGAAAAGGGAGGGAAAAAAAAAAGAACTCCAGTTATAATTCAAAATTACAAACCATAAGACTCGGAACTGGGTATAAATTTTTTTGGAAAATAAAAACTTCGTGAGGGAGTATTCGTAATTTTGAAACATAACTGATTCTGTTTGTAGCAAAGTTAGACCTCGAGGGTTGGTTTTATAATTAATCAAAAATGAAATATAATAGGTGAACTCGGCATACCAGCACAATCAGAGGTTCTGAAGCTGCTGTTGCATTGCTTCCATCTGTGTCATATATATCTCTAACACCTCGACTATCACAAATGTATACAATAACACCTTTGTCCAACCTGACCACAATAATATTTTGTGTTTTTATTAGAATAAAAAAATATGGATATGCACAAAAGAGATAACATAAAGTGACATGGATAATTATAAAAATATCCCCAAGGTTTAGTCTTTACAGAAAATGTTAGTCTTTCAAAATTACAAACACCCCATCGATATTTGTTTCTCTATTAAGCGGGTGTTTGTAATTTTGAAAGATGATTGAATTATCGAAACTAGGATAAACATTAAGGGTATTTTGCAATTATCCATTTTTTTTAAATCAACACCAACACAGTTTGATAGTAAATCTGTCAGCCTGCAACTTGCCAAATTTTAGCAATTTCAACTCCTTCAGGGAAAAGCCCACCACTACAACAAACTTAGCTACTCAGAAATCAATCTTGAAAATCTTATAATCGAGAATGTTCAAATCATGTCTCACCTATTATCACGGAGGTCCAATATAAAGGCATTTACATTGATTCCCCTCAATGTTTCAATTGCTTCCCTCACAGCACCTAAAAAAAAGAATTAATAATGAAAACTTCAAATAAATAAGTAAGCAAAAATAAAAAACAAGAAAGGAACATAAAAAGAGTAGAAAAGAATACCAAAAGCATTTTGATTGAATGATGTTAATTTGATATATTTAACCAAAGACCCTCCTCGCCCGAACCAGACGTTCTGCATATTTTTCAAAATCTAATTCCACTTAGTGATTGTTTGTAAACTCTATCAAAAAGGGAAAATAAAAAATAAAAAATTTAAGCTTCTAGTCAAAAATTAAATAAATTTCCTAGTTTATCTCACAATTTATGGTAAAATAAAGTAAAAATTTTAGAATTATATATAAATAAGTAATTAATTAAATACCTGTTGTTGAAGAGCAAAGATGTGAGCCACACAACCGTAAATCGGGTCCCGGAGCCTCGCCTGAGCCTTGTAGAAAATCGTGACCACCGCGTCCAGTCCCTTGCTCGGCGGGATGTGGAGCAGCAGCTTCGACACGTTGTTGGCTCCAAACACCTTGTGCACCGCCGCGAAATGCTCCAGATCCGACCTCAATTTGCCCATCGTCGTCGAATCCAGTTAGCCCGAAGGCCAGCCGCCGTTGTCCTTGAGCTTTCAAATCAGTCGCGGGCCGTGCTGCCCAGCAACCCCCAACAAGCCGCCTCACAGATGCCATCACCACGCCTGCACGTTGCCTCCAATTCCCAGTCGCCTGGTCCGCCGGTTGCTAATTGCAGGTTGCGGTGATGATTGTGGTTGTTGGGAATGGTGGGGGTTTAAATTGGGGGAGAATTAGGTCTTAGCTTCGAATCGGTTGATTATTGTAGTTGGTGGTGGCGATTACAAGATGATGGCCGTCGGTGGTTTGGAAATGGCGGTGGTTGAATCGGAGGTACAGGGGAGAGGAAAGGAGCGGAGCATAGAGGAGAGGTGAATCGAGATCTGTTTTAGGGTTTCCAGAGAAGGTAGGTAAAGTATAAATAAATAATACTATATACCAGATCGCCTTTTTAAGACGTTCTAGATATTTAAAAAAGGGCGATCTAGTATATCGAATATATTACAACATCCATAAGAAAGGGCGATCTGGTATATCAAATATACCAGATCGCCCTTTTATAACGACGTTCTAGATACAGGATTTACCAGACCACCTTTTTAACAACGTTCTGGTATATCGATATACCAGATCGCCTTTTTTAACGACGATCTGGTATATCGATATACCAGATCGCTTTTTTTAACGGCGATCTGGTGTATTGGTATACCATAACGCCTTTAAAAAAGACGATCTGGTATATAACGTTTTTATTACGAAAATGACACCGACTTATATTCCAGATCGTCTTTTTCTGAGGCGTTCTAGATTGACTGTTCTAGAATATATTTTCTGCACTAGTGTTTAGTAGATATTGAGAAATTACTGAGACGTCAAGGTAAGATCCTGCGCGATTATGATTCCATGCCATTCCCGGAGACCGATGGTATCTGTGTTGGTCATAGTAGTTTGATCCAGGATGAATTGAACTATGATCGTAAGGAGTTGTTCGCTGAGCATGCCAAACTTCTCTCGAAAATGACAAGTGAGCAGAAAGGTGTGTACTCCAAGATAATGAGTGGGGTCGAGTCCAATGGTGGTGCTATGTTCTTCGTGTATGGCTATGGAGGTACGGGAAAAATGTACCTTTGGAGAACTCTATCCTCTAGGTTGAGGTTTGGGGGTCATATCGTGCTGAATGTGGCATCGAGCGGCATAGCATCTCTGCTTTTGCCTGAAGGAAGGACCGCGCACTCCTGATTCGGCATCCCTCTGAATCCGCACAAAGGGTCGGATTATAATATTAAGAAAGGCACTACGCTTGCGGAATTGGTGATTTGTTGCGAACTCAAAATATGGGACGAGGCTCCAATGATGCACAAGCATTGCTTTGAGGCTGTTGAGAAGAGCTTTCAGGATATAATGGAGGATATAGACTTGGCCAATAGGCATAGGCCATTTGGTGGAAAGACCGTTGTGTTTGGTGGAGACTTTTGCCAGATATTGCCTATTGTGTTGTCCCAAAGGGCAGCCGGCAAGAAATATTGAATGCGGCTATCAATGTGTCGAGCATGTGGAGACAATGCACTGTGTTGAGGATAACTCAAAACATGAGGCTCCAGAGTCTCGGTGACGGTCAAGAACGTGCTGAGTTGGAGGAGTTCTCCGATTGGATTGCCAGCATTGGAGATGGAAAGATAGGAGGATCGAATGATGGTTGTGCTGCAATAGAAATTCCAGATGATATCCTCCTCTGATATTCGGGTGACCCCATTGCGGCAATTGTTGAGGATAAATATCCGATGTTTAGAGACTCTATTGATGACCCGATGTCTGAAGGATAGGGCCATATTGGTCCCGACTCTCGATGTTGTGGACTCTGTCAATGAGTACATGAACACTTTGAACTCAAGCGAGGGGTACACCTACCTGAGTTTGGACAGTGCCTGCAAATCCGACGGTGGGAATGACTTCTTGAGTGATTTGCAAACGCCTGAATTCTTGAATGGTATAAAGTGTTATGGGGTGCCCAATCACGAATTGCATCTCAATGTAGGGACTCATGTTATGTTATTGAGAAACATACCCCACTCAATGAGATTGTGTAATAGGACGAGATTGGTTGTTAAAAGACTTTCCATGTACATCCTTGAATGTGAAATTCTAACCGGTGCAAAGGCTGGTGAAAAGGTGTTGCTTCCCCGGATGATTCTAACGCCTTCTGACGTTAGGATACCTTTCAAATTTCAATGAAGGCGATTTCCACCCATGGTTTCATTTGCGATGACGATAAATAAGAGTTAGGGTCAATCGCTCTCGAACGTCGACCTTTATCTGAAGAATCCCGTGTTCAGTCATGGTCAGTTATATGTTGTCTTGTCGCGTGTTACCCATCGAAAGCGGTTGGAGATATTTGTTTGTGGTGATAACGATTCGGGATCGAACATGACCAATAATGTAGTGTACAAATAAGTATTCAGTAACGTATAATCTTAACGTTCATGTATGTGGTGTGGATTGAATCTATAATTAATGAAGTGTGAATTTCTTAGTTTTTTCTATCTCTCTATTTATTTATATCTTCACATAGTAGATAATAATAAAAGTAATATTAATACAACTTGCATTTATATATTTAACTTTCTGCCCCGTGCTTCGCACCGGTGTAAAAAAACTAATTATTTTATAATATGTAAAACATTTTCATTACCTCTAATAGTATCATTTCTGGCCTGAGGTCACGTTCTATAAGTTTATTCAAATCATAGGCAAAAATTATTTACAAGTATTCTTCTACTTTTTACTGAAATACATAAATATTTGTATGAATACTCTAACATCATAACTAACATTTATGTTTCACTTAAATTTATGCAAGTATGTTAGACCTTCAAAACTTTCAGAAACTTTCAATCGATACATGTTATTCTATGGAAAAAAGATCGGATAAAACTAATTCAAATTCTTCTCAACGTGGGTTTATTTCGCACTTTACTAATCGTACTCTTTAGGTACATGTGCAATTTTCATCCTACTTTTTATTCTAATTGTAATTTAACTACACTTGTGATTTAGACGGTCACATGGATCTTCATTTGTGTGACGGAGCCCAAACCCGGATCCACTCGCCTAGCTACCCGATCACCTATATAAGAGAGAGAGAAAAAAAGTAACTCCATCTATCTTCATGACGCCTCCATCCCTAAAACGACGCCTCCATCCCCAAAACTCTGTTTCCAATCCTATTACTCCACACTTAAATTCCAAATTAAACTCCATTTTTGCCCCCTTTATGCATGCAACTGAATTATCCTTTTCGCGCCGATCCACATTCAGAATTCTATCTATTTTATCATTTGCTTATATCTTTGCAGGCGCAACATCATTGAATTGAACTGCTCGAGGTAAATTACAAAGAAATGGCAATGAAGCCCGAGCCTAGATTCGAAATTGAGTGTTCGGGTGAGTTTTAGGTGTCCAAATCAGAGCCTGGATCCAGTGATTCGACTCAACCCAAGCCGAACGATTTGGATTCGAAGTGAGGTGAATGGTTTTGTAGTTTGTTCTAGGAGTAAGAGTTTGAAGAATAGAAGCGTGAGCACAATTGGATATTTGGATAAACTCGGGTGTGATTCTTCGGTTCAGGCTGTGGAGACTGTGAGTTCGAATGGTGAAGTTGCAATTAGGGGTGGTGATGCGCTGAATGTGGGTGGTGTTGAGGGATGGAGTTTAGTCGATGGTTTGTGAAGCTGGACGGTTGAGGGTTGAAAGCAAGGAGTCCAGCAGGCTGTGCTGCAGATTCAGGCTCGTGAGTAGTAAGTTCGGGTTGAGAGCAATTACGAGCTGCTCGTCAGACTCGACAGTGACATACCAACTTTGTGGATGCGGTATCGAGTCAGATTTTATCTTCAATTATATGTACTTTGAGTATCTTCTGTTACTTTGTTTAACATTTTGGTGTCCGTTTGCAGGTACCAATTATCATTTGTTCCTTGGAGCTTTGTGTGAAGGCGATTGTTCATGGATTATAGCATCTTTGTGTTACAGGAACGTGTCAAGCACAAAACCGGGCCTGTGCAGTCGACTTCGGGCAGGATGGTGAGTTCGGGTTGAGTATATGGGAAAATAGTGGCTGGGCCTTATGGAGGTTGAATAGGCAGTGCTAGGGGTGTGAAAAGAAGTGATCGTGATCCTCAATTGTTTCTCGAGTTAGGCAATCAGTCCCAGCATGCGAAAGAACAGAGGTAGTTGCTCCATCGAGCTCGTCTAAGAAAAAGAGAAGCTTTAACGACATGAGCTCGTCCAAGAAAAATCGGTCGTGCCTAAGAATATGACTACAGTGTTGTCTCCTACTTTTAGAAAGTTGAATGATTTTTAAGTACTTTATGTTTCCTTGTTGTTTTATATCTAGTTTGTGTATTAATAATTATTGTTGAAGTTTGTCTTTGTTTAAATTAAATAAATACTTGGAATTGAAAATCAATGATGCTTCCATTTGTTGTCACTTTGATATTTGTTGGATGGTGATTGATCGAAGAATTCTTAACACTCTAAGAAATCTTCTCCGCAATAGTATATAGTCGATTATAGAGCGGTAAGTTTTCCCGAGTCGTGTCTCTCGAGGATAGATATAATCGGCGTTAAGTATTTTAATTAATCTCTTGTTATTCTTAATTAAACTAATCTAATCTAAGAAAGCATTAAGTCATTGATTTGGTTTGAGTTTTTGATAGTTAATCAACTAATACACGAATTAAAAGAGATTTAAATGAAAATAATGAAAATAAGGGTTTAGGGTTCGGTTCGTCTCCACGATCAATCGGTTTTTGCCGAGCACTTAATCTACTACTCGGGGTTGTCAATCCCGAGCCTCAAGAAAATCCGATTAATGGTTCTAAACGAACCTAAACCCTAAACCCGTAGTTTCTAAACTAATTGCATCAAATACAAATTAAAGCTTGCTTGAATAAACCTAATTAAAAACCTTAAATAAATTAGAACTACTAAATTCAAGAAGGCTTGAAATTAAAGGATAAGACATGGAGGGAAGTTAAAAGCATTTGAAATTGAAATTGATTAAAAGCATTAAATTGAAAAGGAAGCCAAATCACCAAAGAGGAAAGCTTCATAAATCTTTCAAGAACCCAAGAGTTTGTTTAGACTAAAGAGGTAAAAAGCTTCAAACCAACATCCATGGAGTTTGAAAGAAAACAAAGGCAAGAGGAATTGAATTGCAAGAACAACAAGACAAAACTAAATCTAACAACATACCCTAAGCTAATTCAACTAACAAACACAACACAACAACATGAACAATAAATCAATAACTAAGCATAAAAGTAAAGGGAAAGAAAACTACCAATTTCATTGAACACCAAAAGCTTCAAGTCCAAATTACAACATTCAAAAGCAACAAAATCTTCAATACAACAAAGAGCAACAAGTGAAGGAGATTGTCACCCTCTCCAACACTTGCTTAATAACAACTAACTAGCAACTAATTAACTAAGCTAGACTAGATTAACTACTAAGCTACCTAAAACTACATTAAACTAGGGATTATAAGCTAGGGTTTTGAAAAGCAAGAGTAAAGGATTGAAGGAAATGGAGCAAGCCCCAAATTCCAACAAGGAAGGGTTTTTTTTTTTTTTTTGATAAGGTTGAGAGCTGGTCCTATATATACAAAGACGCAGGGGCAAAATCATCAAAAAGGACCAAAATCACGAGCTGGACTGCGTCTCAGTCGATCGACTGAGGAGCAGTTGATCGACTAAGGGTCATTCGACCGACTGCTTCGCCCAAAATTCCCAAACTCACTGGATTTCAGTCGATTTCACCCTTCCAGTCGACCCACCTGTCGATCGACTGGCTCGGCTGCTCCAGCTCGGTTTTCTCGTTTCGCTCTAACGTCTGCCGGTTGTCGCTCCTCGTTCACGCTGTGTTTTCTTGCTTTGCCCGTTCCAATCCGAGTCGAATGGGATGCTCTGAGCGTGCGCGGGACCGCTTGGTCATCCTACGGCCAAAAATACGAAAAAGGGTAAAAATGTTCAAAAAACTACTAAAACCCGCACAAAAGTTATAAAAACCTAAAACTAACGAAATAGGCCAAAACGACTCCTAAAACCCGTAAATGCAAGCAAAACACACGCGAATGCGACACAAAAAGGTAACAAAAAAGTGTACAAAAAAGTACAAATCAGTGATACCAAATTGTTGTCGTTGTATGTTAGGCTTTATGTATTATTTAGGTTATGTTGAATGTTTATGTTTCTTTGTGCAGAAATATTGTCACTTATTCGCTAAAAATTGTCACATTTGTACTAAGAAGTGTCACTTTTCCACTTATTATTGTCACTTTTACACATTAAATTATAATTTATTATTTAACTTAAAATATAATATATTGCACTAAAATGAGTCACTTTTTTAATAAAGTTTGGCCCTTTTGCAATAAAACTATCACTTTATATTATAATTAAATATTTAACATAATATATAACAATGTCAATTTTTTCACTATTTATGTCACTTATGACTCCAAATCTGTCACTTTTAGTTTCAAAACTGTCACTTTATATATTATTATCAAGTTTTTTTAAATAGTATAACTTCTTCCCTTGTTTCTGTTACTTTTGACTCTAAATCTGTCACTTTTGCAATTAAAAGTGTCAATTTATATAATTTCTTCACAAATTCACACATTATATTATAATAAAATATTTAAATTAAAATATAATATTGAATAATATTTGATCGACGAATCCTCGACGCGCTATTTCGGAATCCGTCTACGCAAGAGTACGGAGCCGGTTGTAGGGCGGCGAATTCTTCTCGAGTCGTGTCTCTCGAGGATGGATGTTATCGGCTTATCGGTTTCTTATTTGCTCTTATCGTCGATTAAAACTAAACTAATCTAAACTAGGAAAGCAGTAGTCATTGATTTGGTTTTAGTTTTTATAACTAAACTTAAATTGAAATAGGAGTTTTGAAAGCATTAAAATACGAAAATGAAATTAAAGCTTATTTAAAAATGATTAATCTAAACTAGTTAACTAAGAAAGCTTATAATTTAAATTAAGGAAAAGTGAGGGAAAATTAAAGTCTAGCTTATTTGAAAAGGTCAACATTAATTTAACAATGATCAAAGTTTTAAAAAGGAAGATTTTATAAAACTTCTTAAAAACTTAGAGATTGATCTAAACAACTTAACAACTTAAAAGCATAAGCTCAAAAGCTAGAAAGCTATGAAATGAAAATGGAAATTTTGATAATCAAAATAACATATAAACTATGATCCAAGCATCAACACAAGATTAAAAGAAATAACATGAAAACAAACTAGATTAATAGAAAGATATTACCAAACTTATGATTCCACTAAAGCTTCAAATCTCAACAATGGCAATGGCAACTTCAAAGTTTCTTCACAAAAGAAATGCTAAACAAAAGCTTCAACAACTAGCTAATGAAGATCTAGCACTTAACTAAACTATTACTAATTACTAGGAATTAATACATAATTAAAATGGAAAAGGAAAGTGTTTAGAAGTGTTTGGGAGCAAGATCCCTGAACTAGAGAGCCTGCTGCAAGTTGCTTTTAATGAAATGACGTCTGGTCCTTTAATCTTTCACAAAGGGGCAAAAACGTACAAAAGTGGCGAAAAATCTGCTTTTCAGTCGATCGACTGTAAAGCAGTCGATCGGTCAAGTCGCCTGTCGATCGACTGCACTGTCAAAACAGCCAGAAGCCCTGGAATCCAGTCGATCTTGGGGGGCTCCAGTCGATCGATCACTTAGGCAGTCGATCGACTGCACTGTCCACAACGCCAAAAGTCCCTAGAATGCAGTCGATTTTGGGGTTCCAGTCGATCGACTAGACGGGTAGTCGATCGACTGAACTTCCAGTTGGTCGACTGGATTGCTGCACCCGGCTTGATTCCTCGTTCTCTTCACGTCCGCCGGTTTATCGAGCCTTGTCCGTTGCGCTTCCTTGCTTGTCCGTCCATTCCCGAGTCGAGTAAAAATGATCCCAAATGAGCGCGGGCCCCGCTTGGACGTCCTACGGCCAAGAGAAAGACGAAAGAGTGAAAAACTACGAACACTAATAATAAAATGTACAAAAATACGAAAACCTAGAAATAACGAAAAATGGCCAACTAGACTCCTAAAACACCTAAAAGCAAGCAAAACACACGCAACGTGATACAAAAACGGTAAGAAAAATATGTACAAAAATGTGCAAATCAATATTATCACTTTTACATCAATTTGCCAAAGTGACACTTAATAATGCAAAAGTGACACTAATTGTGACAAAGGTTTTGAACAATGCACTTTTATGTATATTTTCTTTAGTATAATTTAAAGTATGGAACGTTAATACTTAGTTTGATTGTAATGTTGTTGGTTTATATAGAATATAGAATATATTTGAAGCAAAAAGTGACACTTTTAGAGCCAAAAGTGACACTAATAATGGAAAAAATGATAGTGCTATATTTTTAATTAAATCTATTATGCAATATGATATGTAAAAGTAACTATTTTTAGTGTAAAGTGATGCTAATATTTAGTTTTATTGTAATGTTTTTTGTTTATATAGAAGATAAAATATATTTGAAGCAAAAAGTGAAACTTTTAGAGCCAAAAGTGACACTAATAATGGAAAAAGTGATAGCGTTATATTTTTAATTAAATTTATTATTACAATATGATATGTAGAAGTAACTATTTTTAGTGTAAAAGTGACACTTTTAACTGAAAATGTGACAATATTAATTGTTGAAAAAGTGACACTGTTTTCTACTAAGTTAAATGTTTGATTACAATATAGTATGTAAAAAGTGACACTTTTAACTGTTAAAGTGACCGTATTAATTGAAAAAGTGACAATGTTATATTTTAAGTTAAAGAGTTTGATTACAATATAATATGTCCTAAAAGTGATATTTTAGTTTAAAATAATTGAGAATGTGACACTTTTAGTGTAAAATTAACAATATTTATATTTTAAATTACAGTAGAAAAAGTGACGCACTTAAGCGCAGAAGTGACAGTTTTTTATGCGAAAGTAAAAAAATTTTTGAATTTCACACTATCCAAAGTTATTAGACAAAGTCATAGTTCATTTTTTCAATGTCTAGTTTTCCAATCATTTCTCACCATCTATGTACAAAAAAATATAACAAAAAGAAACATATGTCCAAATAACCTGACAAAAGAATAATCCAAACTCATTCATATGATTATAACAATCTTATAGTCTCAACTTTCCTCACAATACAATGTATATATGCACCATTTACACAAAACAAAAATGTCACATGACTTTATAACAGGGGCCTTACATTTCTTTTTTCTATCTGGACTAATCACAACAACCGTTGGGATCTTAATAACCTTGAATAAGCTGCTCAAAAACTCGCAATGTATTTTATCGCCAAATGGGATCGCGAGCCACGACATCTTTGAGAAATACTCATCAAATGACATTTGTTATTGTCACTTCACTACAAAACATTCCGGCGGTACTGGCGGTTTTACTGACGGACATAAGGCCGTTAGCATTACTGTCGGATTTCCTGGCGGCATACTTTGCTAGCGGGTTTGCTGACGACCTTGGCCGTTAGAAATTAACCCCCTCAGCAGCCCCTCGGGGATAGAGCGGGAATCTATCCCGCGTAATTATCCTGACGGCCATGCCCATCAGGATATTATATTTTATTTAATATATATATACGCTGACGGCCTTGCCCGTTAACGTATAAGTATCGAGTATCCTGATGGACATGGCCGTCAGGATACTAAACCTAAATTTTCAACCCCCTCCTTCTCCCCGCCTCATTTCTGTCGAACACAAACAAAAGAAAAACTCCAAGACTCCTCGCCGCCTCCGACCATCACCACGTGTGCACCCTCCGTCGCCGTCGCCCACCACCAAGCCGACGTCGCCGCCTCCTCCGCCTGAAGTCGCCTCTACCACCTGAAGTCGCCGCTCTTCGCTCACTGCTCCGCCTCCGCCGCTGCTCCGCCTCCGCCGCTGCCCGCCTCCACCGCCAGCCTTGAAGAAGGTAAAAAATCTTATAATTTTTTTTATTTATTTTATGTAATTTTTTGTGGTTATTTAAGGTTATATGTTTATTTATTTCATATAATTGTGGTAATTTAAGGTTAATTAAAATTTAATTAGTGTTTAAGGTTAATTATTGAATTTATTTGCAATTAGGGTTTCATTTCTAATTAAGATTTAATTAGTTTTTAATTATCAATTAGGGTTATATAATTGTGTTTATTTAAGGTTTATTGTTATTATTTTTATTAATTATTAATATTTTTTTATGTTTGTTAATTGTTATTATTTTGTAATTAGTTTTCAAAATGAGGGTTAAATTGGTAAATTTTTAGGAGAATACATACACAAAGTATATAATTAGATAGTTATGGGCTAGTTTAGTAAATAATTAGGAAAATAGGTTTTTATTGTATTAACTTAAATTGTTAGGGTCTGCTTTCAAATTTAGATAAACTTTAGGGGCAAACTATATTGTGATATATGCATATATGCACCCATTATACTGTATATATATTTTTCATGAATGAGAGGCCGTGGTGATCGGCCGGGATTTAAAAAAAAGTTATATATTTTACATGCATGTGAGGCTGTGGTGATCGGCCAGGGTTTAATTTTGTTTATATATATTATTGTCATTGGTATTGTTGGTTGTATACCGTCGGATGTTGACGTGAGTTACGACGCCGGCCGGGAGATGTTGTCCCTCCAATAGCGGTTTTTCGAAATTTTTTTAAAAAATGTGATAGGGTGTCGCTTGGTATTATTTAAGTTTTCAAAATATTTTTCAAAAATGTGACGGTGGTAATTCCTTATTTGGAACCTTGGCGAATTGACGCGATTAATATAGATCACTTGTTTGAGAATTAATATCAAATAGAAAAATTTGACACTTAGTTTTGAATTATTCAAATATTCCTTAGACCCGTTTGAGATTTAGTATCAAATATAGAGTTTGATACTACATTTCGAAGTGTCCCATTTTTGGACAGTTTGAGAATGTGACGTGTAGTATGGTTATTTTATGTGTATATTTCTTTTTAGTTTTGAAGTTTCACTTTCTGCATCTCTGTAATTGTTCTCGGGTGCACTGAAATATATGTGTACTATGAGAACTAAGGGGAGATGCTGCCGAAATTCTGAATCTAAGAAAAATGCATATTTTAAGATAATACATACTACTAAATGTCACGTTCTTGAATGGGATAGAAGCCTTACCAATTATAACTCGAATTACTCATTCTTCTCGTAATGCTGCCGAAATTTTGCCACCTTCTTTAATTCTAGAATCAAGAATAACACTCAAAAGTATTAGGATGGCTGATGATCATATTTGGATGTACAAATAAAATATTTCCGGATTTCTAAATCTGGCGTTCGTGGCAGGTGTAGATAGTTTCGTACAATTTGCACTCACGCATGATTCTGCAGAGAGGGACGGTGATAAACTAAAATGCCCTTGCCCACAAACTAAGTGTAGGAACTCTAGTTATAGGTTTATCGATGAGATAAAATGTCACCTCGGTACCAAAGGGTTCATTGATGATTACTACATTTGGACTCATCACGGGGAAACAGATCACGTCTCATTGCCTGTTGATATTGAAGTCGGGGGATCATCATCAAATGCGTATGTCGATATGGTGCAAGATGTTTTCGGTCCCAATTTTGATATAAATGATATTGAGTTGGATGAATCACCTAATCCCAAGGAGAAGAAATTTTTCAATATTCTGAAAGTTGCAAAAAAACCTCTGTATCCCGGTTGCGAGAAACACAATCGGTTGTCTTTAGTTGCGCATCTTATGAATTTGAAATTGGAGCATGGCATTTGTTAGGAATGTTATGATCAGTTTATTGATTTAATCAAAGAGATCGTGCCAGAAGACAACAATGTTGCAGATAATTTCTACGAAAGTAAGAAGTTGTTAAGAGGTATGGGGTTAGAGAAGATAGATTGCTGCGTGAAGAACTGTATGATTTATTGGAAGGATGATTTGAATCTTGATAAGTGCAGGTTTTGTGATCATCCACGTTTCAAACCCGCGAAGAAGGGACAAGCTAAACAGCGCAAGTCTAACTTAGTTCCATACAATGGGATGTTTTAATTTCCTCTAACGTCCCGCCTGCAGAGATTGTACGCATCTAAAACAACGATAAATGATATGCGGTGGCATGCAGAACATACGGTAGAGGATGGTGTCATGTGTCACCCGTCATATTCTGAGGCTTTGAGGCACTTCGATCAAACTCATCCAGAGTTCGTCGCTGAAACTCGAAACGTAAGATTGGGTCTATGTACAGACGGATTTCAACCTTTTGGAAGTTTCGAAAAACAATACTCGTCGTTGCTGGTGATTGTCACACCATACAAATTGCCTCCCTGGATGTGCATGAAAGAGCAGTACATGTTTCTCAGCGTTCTCGTCCCGGGCCCACAGAACCCTAAAGATAAGCTAGATGTTTTTCTACACCTGTTGATTGAGGAGATGAAGTAGTTGTGGTTCAACAGTGCTCTCTCGTACGATATATCTAAAAAATAGAACTTTCATATGTGGACCATTAATGACTTTTCTGCATACTCGATGTTGTCAGGTTCGAGTACGGCGGGAAAATTTCATTTTTGGTACATTATGTTGGCCACTTTCCATAAAAAGTACGTGATGTTGGCCAGCATCAAACTACATACATTAAGTTGGCAAATTTATCAAATTTAGTACAAAAAAAGCTCAATCGGGCTTTGATGCTTACATGGCATGATTTAATTATTTCTTTTCATTTTTAATTTAAAAACTAATTTAGAAACTGATTTCTTATCATTTTCAATTTCAAATTTAATTTAAAAATTAATTTCTTATCATTTTAAAATTAATTTAAAAATTAATTTAATTTAAAAATTAATATAAAAATTAAATTTTTATCATTTTTAATTTAAAGATTATTTCTTATCATTTTAAAACTAATTTAAAAATTAATTTAATTAAAAATTAATTTCTTATCATTTATAATTTTAAAAATTAATTTCTTATCATTTTAAAATTAATTTAAAATTTTAATTTAGAAATTAATTTAAAATTAATTTATCATCATTTTAAAGTTAATTAAAAATAAATTTAATTAAAAAATAATTTCTTATCATTTTAAAATTAATTCAAAACTTAATTTAATTTAAAAATTAATTTAAAAATTAATTTCTTATCATTTTTAATTTAAAAATTAATTTTTAAATTAAATTAATTTTTAAATTAATTTTAAAATGATAAGAAATTATTTTTTTAATTAATTCTTAAATTAAAATGATAAAAATTAATTTTATATTAAATTTTAAATTAAATTAATTTTAAAATGATAAGAAATTAATTTCTAAATTAATTTTTAAATTGAAAATGATAAGAAATCAGTTTTTAAATTAATTTTTAAATTAAAAATGATAAGAAATGATTAAATCATGCCATGTAAGCATCAAAGCCCGGTTGGGCTTTTTTTGTACCAAATTTGATTAAATTTGCCAACTTAATGTATGTAGTTTGATGCTGGCCAATATCACGTATCTTTTCTGGAAAGTGGCCAACATAATGTACCAAAAATGAGATTTTCCCGAGTACGGCCAGTTGAATGGCTTGTCTGTATTGCATGGAGCGTTCAGACGCTTTTACCCAGCAAAGGAGCATGAAATAATCATGGTTTGATAACCATCGTAAATTTCTAGAATGTGATCATCGACTTCGTAAAGATAAAAAAAATAGGAAAAATAGAAAGGTTGAAGCTCTGTCGCCGCATGTCTGTTCTGGAACAGAGATTTTGGCCGAAATTGAAAGGCTAGGACTTCTGAAGGTAACCGATGAAAGTGCAGAACGTGTGAATGGACTAATAGCGAAGAATAGTGGTTGGAGAAAAAGAAGTATTTTTTGGATTTGCCTTACTGGAGTACTAACTTGGTTCGTCATAATTTAGACGTTATGCATATTGAGAAAAATGTTTTTGATAATGTGTTTAACACGGTGATGAATGTCAAAGGGAAGACAAAAGACACTTCGAAATCAATAGATGAGTTAGCAGAATACTTTCATCGTCCCCAACTTCATGCAGACGCATCAGGAAAGTATCCCAAAGCATCGTACACGCTCGATAAGCCGTCGAAAGTTGAATTGTGTGAATGGATAAAGACTCTCAAATTTCCTGACGGGTACGCATCAAATCTAGGTCGTTGTATTGATATGAAAGGGTTGAGATTGTACGGGATGAAAACCCATGACTGTCGCATTTTTATTCAGCGGTTGATCGCAATTGCATTTCGAGAAATGCTTCCTCATCCCATGTCGAAGGCACTAATAGAGCTAAGTTTGTTTTTCAAAGATTTGAGTGCGAGAGTCATTAGAACTGATGATATGAGTCATTTAGAGCGTGACATTACCCTAATACTTTGTCAACTTGAAATGATATTTCCACCGAGTTTCTTCGATTTAAATGGAACATTTGCCCATCCACTTACCATACGAAGCAAGAATTGCTGATCCAGTGCAATATAGGTGGATGTATCCTTTCGAGAGGTATCTTCGCAAGTTGATAAATAACGTAAGGAATAAATCGCGTGTTGAAGGCTCGATAGCAAACGCATATCTAGTTGAAGAGGCGTCGAATTTTGTTTCGTACTACTTCGACGATAATGTCTCCACAAAAAGGACAAACTTAAATCGTAATGAAGAAGTTCAAAATGATGAAGACGACTATCCAAACGTTCTATCTATTTTCAAAAATAATGGTGAGCTTTCTCAGACACAAGGAAAAGATTCTTGTCGGATGAAGAATTGGTCGAGGCCCGAAGATATGTGTTACAAAATTGTGCTGAACTCCAACAGTTTATTAGGTTAACAATTCAAGCTCGTTGCAGTTTTAATTAACAAGATCTATTAATTAGATATTATAACAATTCTTCATTTTAATATAAATGTGCAGTTTGTTCGAAGATGGTGTTAAACGTCAGCAACTGAACATTACAGATGAGGCACTGAATCGAAAAGTGGACGCTGAATTTCCTGTTTGGTTTGAGAACTACGTGAGTCTTGATTATATTTAAAATTACGTGGCAATTAAAATATATTATAACATTTTAAAACATAAAATTAATGTAGGCGCGAGATCCTTTGAACAATGTAAATGACGATTATATACGGTCAATTGCGTATGGTCCATCACGTGTTGTGAACACATTCAATGGTTGTAAGATAAATGGTTATAGATTTCACACGCTTGCGTATGGTTCTGAACGATCAACGTCGAGCACAGGAGTTTGTATAAGAGGAACAAATTATGGGCCAGATTACATGGATTATTACGGTAGTCTTCTACAGGTGGTTCAATTGGAGTATCACGGGCTTCAGACGACCAGAAGGACGCTCTTGTTCAAATGTGAGTGGTTTGATCCAACTCCAGCCGGCACAAAAATTCACCCTCAATATAAGCTCGTTGATATCAATCATAAACGTAGATTCAATCGATACTTGTAATTTGTACTCACCTCCCAAGCGACTCAAGTGCACTACAGTTCGTATCCGAGTTTGAAGCGAGACAAACTAGATTGGTGGGCAACTTGTAAAATTAGAGCTCGATCGACGTGGGTTATATCGAGCCTCGCGTGCCTGAAAAATAGACATTCCAAGAAGATGTTGTAGAAACATTTCTTTCAATACAATTGGAGGATGTCGACTTCCAATTAAACGACCCTCTCAATTATGAAAACTGATTTGTACTTTTTTGTACGAATTTTTGTTACCTTTTTGTGTTGCGTTTGCATGTGTTTTGCTTGAATTTATGGGTATTAGGAGTCGTTTTGGCCTATTTTCTTAGTTTTAGGTTTTGTAGTGTTTTTTTTGTTTTTGGTAGTTTTTCTTATATTTTCTTAGTTTTATTATTAGTTTTTGTTTTGAAGGTTAACTTTGGTCAAAGTGGGCCCACGATGAGGTCGGAAGATGATTCAAACCCGATACACTCATTTCCAATCCACGACATATCTTTGGTGCGAGGATCGACCGGAAATGATGATAAACGTGGCCATTTTCATTGTCACCTCATGCATTCGCTCGGTGGATGTCTCAGTTGTCGTAATACAAGCATAACTCCAAAATCACTTGTGCCATTTGCCTCCACCTTATATCATTGGAAAGCTCAGAGTAATTTCTACAACTCTTGTGTTTACAACAATCCCGAATTCTGAGTCTAATAATGGTAAAAAGCAGCTTTAAGTGGAGACAGTGCGCCATGGCCTTGCTTGTGTTAGGTTTTGGTGCGGAGCCCATAACTCTCGGAAGAAAATTCTAATTGATACAAATCCAACGCCAAATGAAAGCCGAGAGGAGGGCTATATTTCATATGAAAACATCGGTGGCTTATTCCGTATATTTTGCAGTCGATCAACTGGGTTTCAGTCGATCGACTGCTCGGCAGAAGCTGGAGCGTTTGAACAAGGCAGTCGATCGACTGAACTTCCAGTCGATCGACTGCAACGCTGAGGATGTGTGGTTTTGGCAGAAAAAAATACCATTTTGTCCCTTATCTAACCATATATGATTTCCACCCATTATCCACAAAAAAACAACTCTCCTTGGTGGAATTTGGACTTGTTCCATTTCCTCCAAGCCTTTACTCTTGCATTTCAATAACCTAGCTATTAAATCCTTAGTTTAGTGTAGTTTAGCTAGCTTAGTAATTAGTTTAATTAGGATAATTTAGGTTAGCAAGTGTTGGAGAATGTGACAATCTCCTTCACTTGTTGCTCTTTGTTGTATTGAAGATTTGATTGCTTTTAAAAGTTGTAATTTGGATTTGAAGCTAGTGTTCAATGAAATTGGTAGTTTTCTTTCCCTTTACTTTTATGCTTAGTTATTGATTTATTGTTCATGTTGTTGTGTTGTGTTTGTTATTTGGATTTTCTTAGGGTATGTTGTTAGACTTAGTTTGTCTTGTTGTTCTTGCAATTCAACTCCTCTTGCCTTTGTTTTCTTTCAAAACTCCATGGATGTTGGTTTGAAACTTTTTACCTCTTTAGTCTAAACAAACTCTTGGGTTCTTGAAAGGTTTATGAAGCTTTCCTCTTTGGTGATTTGACTTTCTTTTCATTTTAATGCTTTTAATCAATTTCGATTTCAAATGCTTTTAATTTTCCTCCATGTCTTCTCTTTTAACTTCAAGCCTTCTTGAATTTAGTAGTTCTAATTTATTTAAGGTTGTTAATTAGGTTTAGTTAATGTCATCAATTAATTAATTTCAAGCAAGCTTTAATTCGTATTTGATGCAACTAGTTTAGTAATTACGAGTTTAGGGTCTAAGTTCGTTTAGAGCCATTAGTCGGAGCTTGTTGAGAATTTGGATTGACAGCCCCAATACTTGATCGACATTTGGGATTAAAAAATCGTGGATTAAGTGCTCGGAAAAAATTGATTGATCGTGGAGACAAACCGAATACCCTAAACCCAATTATTTTTAATTAAAGTCTCCTTTTAAACTCAAGCTTTAGCATAAAACTCAAACCAAATCAAAGACTTAATGCTTTCTTGATTTAGATTAGTGTAATTTTGATTAACAAGAGATTGAGTAAAAACACCGATCGCCGATAATATCTATCCTCGAGAGACACGACTCGGGAAAACTTACCGCTCTACAATCGACTCCGTACTATTGCGGAGAAGATTTCTTAGAGTGCTAAGAATTCTTCAATCAAAAACGAAGAGTCGGTCAATGATGATTTAAAAGAGTCAAAAAGCGATGAACTAGTATTAATTGAAGAAGACGAAGAAAGCTACGAAAATGAGTCTGAAAGATAGGGTTGAGGTTCGAAGATTTTATGAGTATTAATGATAATCTGAACAATCATATATATATATATATATATATATATATATATATATATATATATATATATATATATATATATATATAATGTTATTTATTAATAAAACTATGTTGTATGTTAGATGCCTGGCAGGGGTCCTCATAATCGTTGGATTTCTCTCAGATCATCGTCCTCGGGACCCCATGAGGATGATGCCACCGACATGGATTTCGATGATACTGTTCCACCTACCCCGTCTGATGAGGCGGGGAGCACGCCCGATACAGAGGTCAGGACTATCGAGATCGAGGTATTCGTGATCGAAAATAGGTAAGTAAAATTTTAATCAATTTTGTTATGTGTTCAATATATAATTTAATTATTTGTCATATATTGAAATAAATTTATTAATTTTTAGTTTATGAAGTCCTTCGAATGAGTTGTCGACCTATTTGAGGACTATTCACGAGTCTCGTATCCACCCAGCAGGGTGGAAATTCGAGCACATCCCGGACAGCCATCGTCGGACGTGGTGGCCTCATTTTAGGGTAATTTTGTTTATTTATTTTGTTTTGTGCTAAGTAAATTGATTAATTATTTTGTCTAATTTTTTTTTGTTTGTAGGGATTGGTGTGGTGGGACAGGGGTATATACGATGAGAATACCATCAAGACGGCATTCTATATAGCGATGCGGGAGTCTTATAACAGTCGTATATACGAGTGGAAGAAGGCATATCAACAGTCTAGGATGATACCTTTCTGCGTAGGGGATACGACCTGGAGTAGATTACTGGTGGAGTTTCAGAGGCTTGAGGAGGTAGAGAAGTCTAAGAAGGCCAGGCGCAACAGATTGAGAGAGCCCGGAGGCCCTTCGACTGGTATAGCGAAGCACTGAGGTGGGTCTAAGACGGCAAATCGACAGGCCGTCGAGATTTTCGATAATAACTTTATATTTTAATTAATTAATTATATTATTGAACATGTATAATTTTATATTTTAATTAATTCATTATATTAAATATTGTAAATTTATCTTTATATACAGGCTGCTCGGACAGGTACGCAACCCAGTAACTACGACCTTCTCCTGAAGTATCATCGAAATCCCGACGGCACATTTACGGATCCCAAATCCCAGAGAATAGCTGTAAGTTTATATATTATATATATCTGAGTCATTTAGTATAATATCTGATAAAAGTTGTTTAGTAATAATAGATGAGAATTTTGATATCAAGAGGACTGTGAGAGGGCTTTGGAGGAGAGGCGTGTTGCGTCGTCTGATGATAGCATATCTACAGGTTGTCAGGAATAACAAGTTTCGACGCTATGGCCTTGGATGCTTTGGGAAGACTCAAAAAGGCTGCAGTACATCTTCCACCTCCACCGCCGATGTTCGTCAGCTTCAGACGCAACTCCAATCCCAACAGACGCAGCTTGATCTAGCTAACAAGGAGATTTAGCGGTTGATCCACGAGGAGCAGGAGCGTTCCCAGTTGGCGCTCCGTCAGCAGATTGAAGTCGATGTTGCCCTTGCCATGTCTCATCGGCCTTCTACTCAGCCTCCCCCTGATTCAGCATTCGATGGTTGTGATAGTTAGATGAATGGATAATTCGGGATTTTTTTTATACATTCGATGGATGGTTGGATTTTTAATTATTGGATAATTTATTTTGATTTTTAATTAGTGAAAATATTTTAGATTATCTAAGATTTTATTTGTTTATTATTTTTAATTTAATTATTAATTAATATATCATAAATTTTAATAATAGACTTTCTGACGGCAATTACCCGCAAATACCCGCCAGGAATACTGACGGTCAAACCCGCCAGGATAGCATCAGATATTCCTGGCGGGCATAGCCGCCAGGAATATTAACGGCCATATACTGGCGGGTTTGGCCGTCAAGGAAGCCACCAGCAATCCTGGCGGGAACATTTTCCCGTTAGGAAGGTGCAATCCTGACCACAATAATACTAACGGCCAATATCTGTCATCGTCAGTATTCCATTTACTGACGGCTTTCTAACGGATTTGGCCGTCAGCATAAGCGGGTTTTTTTGTAGTGCTTGAGATGAATATGATTTCGAGTGAGTTCTCGTTTTTGTTGATTCGTGATATGATTGTATGAGCTTTCGTAGGAAAGCTTGGCATGGGGGCACCAATATGAATGTTTGTTGATTCTGTCACTTTTGGACCAAATAACGTCACTTTTGGACCAAATAACGTCACTTTTGGTAGCAAGTTGTCCTTCTTCATAATTTGGTTCAGGCATTTTGACAAACACGTTGCGGGCATAATAAGACCAGTTTGGATTTTGGGGGATGAATTCATCGTTGATCGACTCCTCAAAACCAAATCCATTTTTAGATGAAATACGTTCATATATACCTGCGTTCAATTTCATCTCAACATCTCATCACAAACATCATCCAAAAAAAAGAAGAAAAAAAAAAAGAAAAGAAGAGGTAATTGGATAGCCCGGTTCACTTCTCTATCGGATTTTAATTTCAGGCGCGATGGACCGAGATTTACACGGTGGCTGACGGCCCTGGGTGGCGCGGAGGCGAGGCCAAATAAGGAGAATTTACAAGATGATACACTGGGTTGTCGCATCATGGAAGCGAATTTCGAAATCAATGAAATCTGTGTGAAATTGTTGGGGCTAGGTTTGGGAGAGATAATGAAGCAATTTACTTAAATATCATAATTGTCCTATTAACTATAATTATGCAGGACAACATGAGGGTCAGATAATAGGAATTTCAGCAAATTAAGTATGAAAGCTAGCCTGTGATTAATGCATTAAAGTGAACCAAATGGCCACACCAAAAAGGTTTATGATCACTCGCAAAACACAGCAACACAATACATAATAGCAGCAAACCACAAATGCGAGCATCAATTCACAACTAACAATCGATAAAATTTGATATGGCTTCGTACTAAGTAGTAATAGCTAGATCAGGCCACCAATAATAATAATAAGCAAAAGAAAGTCAATACCCGAACCACAACCCTTGCTATCTGGTGAGGCCATCACTTCAAACATTATCATGTTAGCCTTAACAGATAGCAAAGATCACATCTGGTGCGCTCTTGACTCCCAAAATTTCGCATATGATCCCTTCCTAGTCACGCAATTAGACTACCCAACAACCGTCTTTGTTTATTTACCTAAACACCAATAATAACAACTAAACTAATTGTTCGCTAACTACCTTTAAACCTCCCTGATCTGATCGGCCTGCTTGAGTTGTGCACCCTCTGTCTCCAAAACGTTGCCGTTCTCGGAGCAACTGTTGCCACTGACTTTGCCAAGAGCCACGTTGATTTGCTGAACGGTGTTACAGAGATGATGGTTGATTGCTGTGACGCTCGAGAGATTGAGCTTTGCGGTTGGGATTGTGCTCGCAAGGACTTGAAGACCTATAGTTAGAAGGCACCCACCGTTGTTGTCCGATGAGGCTATTAACTGCGATTTGTTGTCGGAATTAACAGTGGATTCGATGTTACTGTTGTTGGTCTGCTGTCCCATTGGGACCACGACGAATCCCAAGGGAAGGAGAGGAACACAGGACGAATCCTCACCGTTCATTACTAACTGCACTGCATCTACGTCGACGGTGGTGTACACTACTATACTTCCAGAATTGTCGGAGCAGCTCTCTTGCAGCACAAGCTCGACGCTCTGAGACGAGTTACTAGCAACCTGCAAATGGACCTTAAATAAGTGAACTTTTAATCTTGAAAAATTGAGTGATTCCATGTTTGTATTCTTGATTTTTACCTTTGTCAAAAAGTAGTGTTTCAAATGAAGTTAAAAAAATTTAATATTTTAAAATTTTTGTTCTATGATATTGTAATTAGGAAGACTAATCATCACACTATTACTTGAGTAATCAGAAGGTTTTAACAGTATCAACACATTAAAGATTGCAAATTATGTTATTGAAATTTGCTTGATAATGAAAAATGAATACACTTACGTTGATTCTAAAAAGAGAGATGCAGTTTCCAGGATGAGAGCCATTTGCGATATGCACAATCTCATGTAATGAGTTTCCATTGGAAAGTACCTCCAGCTGCCAAAAGCAATAAAGAGTACCATCAGCTCCATATAATTGTGCATAAAAAACAGAGGGAACTGATAAAAACTAATTTATTCCAAATAACCTGAGCTCTACGTCGTTCGTCCCTCAAGAAATCGAAAACTTGGTGGTGCTGATAAGGCAACCAAGTGGTGGATACAGCAGTAAGAATGAGGCCATTAGGCTGGCCAAGCTCAGTAACTTTTCTTGTGGTTATTCTAACGGTGTCGTCAGCAGAATCAGACAGGGCAGTCCAAGATTGCCCATTACAAGTGCTTATGTTGAGACAGAATGCCCGAATCATCCTTTGCGCCAAATTCATCAAATTCTTCCGCGCTTGAGGAGATGGGATCACTGTAAATATATAACTAAGATTATGCACAATTTATATGATTGATTATGATAAGTTACGTAACAATTATGCTTTCTTTTTCTTTACCTCCAAGATCAGATGTGTTTCGAGCCATGAGGCTGGCAAACCTCTCGCATTGGCACTGAAGAACAGCTAACCAGCGTTGAGCTCCAAAGGCCATGCCACTATTCACAAGATGGTTGAAAACTTGATGAATAGGACCATCCTCAACCTCAGCATGTTCAACCCAAGTGACCTAACATCTCAAACTGATTAATCATTTTCTTGTCTTGTTAAGTTAAAGCTATACTTGCAATTACTAACCTAGTAAATAAATTTAAGAACAAATTCTATGCCTGGCATATAAATAATTTTAAAATCTTTTTTCAATTCGTTTTTTTTTCTTACGACACGATAATCAAATCTGGATTCTCGCTCGGATTGGAATTCTGATTCAAGTGAACAAAGAATAAGCTTATTTATTTCTGGTTCTAAGGCCCGCAGCTCTAGTGGAACAGAACAATATTTAAAAAAAAGGAACATCTTAAGATTGCTACAATAGTTTAAATCAATCGCAGTCAAAATAGACATATCATTTAACAAAAAGCATCATCCATTTTAATAAAACTAACAATATGATCATATATATAAAAATATTCTAGCGGAAAATGTGCACTAGTACATTTTACAACATCCAAGTATTTAATCAAATTTTGTAATATATTTCTAAAAATTTACATAGATGTACTATTCTAAATCAAAATTTGGAAAATCTTGTAACTTTTCAACTTTTATACTTGTACATCTACAGGACTAACTAGGACATAGAGCAGTAGTTAAAAGCAAATACCCTTGAGTATCCATTGGGCATGTCTTGAATGAGGCAGCCGGAAGGCCTTCTTCTGTAATAAGGAAAAGAAGGTGACGAGTATATGTTCTGAAAGGCGTCGACTGGAAAATCAACGATGGCCCAGCTTCCTTCCTCCGCATTATGTTGGCAGTATCGAAGGAAGTGAGTCTCTCTTGTGGGCACCAGTGGAGATAGAACTTGCAGCTCTGCGCTCATCTGTAATAATATTGCAGGGAATATAATTAGTATATAAAACATTAATTGATAAGATTGGCAATAAAATTAAACAAAATAAGGATTTATTAGGGAAAGCTAACCAGATGAAGAGATCCAGTTGCATGTCCAGAGTTAACTTCAGTATGCACCACTTGAAGTGTTTTTGCTCTGGATATTATGGATGGGAATAGCTCCACCCATTTGTTCTGTGTCAAATCACAAAAGGAAATATAATATTACTTAGGACCAGATTGAACGTCGAATATACATATTAGTTTATAAATTTAGTGTGTTTTTTTTCCTTTCTAATTTTCATTTCAAAACCATATAAATTGTATTAAATTTCCACCTTTTGAACTCATCAAAAAAAAAGGAGGGAGAATAGTAATAACAAATCACGTGCTAGTGCATGTGGATGATTCACAGATATCCTCGAAAAGCAATCAATGGAATAAACAACAATATTACCAATTTATACTTACTGCATCAAGGAAAGAATCAACCAATGTAATGCTATTCATGATTACAACGGCCATGTCCCTGGTTGCTTCACTTCTGAATTGGTCAGCTGATAAATGTTGTTTAAGGTTCACAGACGTCCAATAGGAAAACATTCTCGCATATTCTTCAAGATTGAGCACTTCATAGTTCCCGGCTGATTTGTCCGGAATCCAAAGGGGTTCGCCCGTGTGGCACATCTTGACAAGCTCATCAATACACGACATCGCCAGATCCATGGCTAATGGTTTTTCCTCTTCCATGATCATCGCAGAATTAGTGGTCCCCGGAAATTGGGAATTTTGATCAGGCATAAAACTAGGAAGATTAGGTATCATATGATCATGATCATGAGGAGGGCAGTTGCTGATCGAATGATCATTCTGATTGAATTTTCTCGGATATGAACTGATATCCAAGTCCAAGGAGGGCGCAAGGAGAGATGTGGGTCCCATTGCTTGGATCATTGGTCTACCGGTGTATTGTGTAACTAGACAGCATACTCGGTCAAGCTGCAACACATATTTGTTCCAATTATCATAAGGTGTTCTCACAAATCCAAGTTTTATATATATATATATATATCATCGGCATTAATTTCAAATCCTTGGTAGTTTATGCATGATTGGGAGTAGATAAATTTTTTGAATTTCATATATAGCGGGGAAAGAGAGCCAGAATGATATAAGGCTACAAACAAATTTTTAAAAGAAAAAACACTATGTAGTGATTAAACTTTTAGTAATTATATATATATATATATATGTGTGTGTGTGTGTGTGTGTGTGTGTGTTTTGTAATTATAACATTATGCAAAAAAATAACAGCCAAGAGCTAGATTTTGTGACATACTGACATCAATAAAACTCATAATTTTAGGAAAGAAAGCATACATATTCTGGTCCCTATAGAAAATTTAAACTTCATAATTCTGATAATTCAAATAAATAACATGTAAATTTTGATATGGGCGAATGAGGGGCAACCAAAAAAAAAGGAATTCGAAATTAATGAATACGTACGGGAAAATCAAAACAAATTAAGAAGGCAAAAAAATAATCGAACCTCCTCCTTGAGACGGGCATTTTCAATCCGAACCTGTTGCTCATCATAACCCATCTCTCCTAACATGGCCGGGCCCCCACAATTAGGACACACAATATTCCTCAACGCGGCTTGCAACCGATAATTATCATTCTTTAAGCTCTCATTCTCTGACCTTAGAACAACATTATCTTGTCTATCTTGCTGCGCCTGCGTACCATCACACGATCGCTCAATCAATTCACAAACATGAGAAAAAACAAACCATATCAAAGAAAATTTTAATTAAACAATCAACACTTAATTACATTCAATTCTATTTGTCTAAACAAAGATGGTTTAATTTCTTTAAATGGGTAGATGATTAAGAATCTGTCTAACCCTAAACCTAAACCGTATGATGCATTAAAGTCTTTGTTCCCGTTGGCGAGCTGGTTGCAGCAGTGGGAGGGTAGGGTTGACTGCCCACATTAATGGCAATGCAGACTTTCAAAGCAACCATAAAAATATTTAATGCGATGCTCCCTCATCCCTACTGCTACTGCGTTGGCATGCGCACTTAAGGTGCCCAAGTTTCTTGTTTTAGGGCTTTGGTTTTTGACCTTATGTAGTTAATGTGTATTGGCCCTCATGCCATTGAAAATCGTGCTGCCGGATTTTAACAGCTGGAAAAATAGATGAAAATGTACGCATATATATACATACACACACATCTTTCTCTCTCTAAAATGCGCACCTTCATCTGGGTTCTGCGGTTTTGGAACCAAAACTTGACCTGGCGTGGTTTAAGGCCAAGGTCTTGACTTAGTTTAAGTCTTTGCTTGTCGTCTGGGTGCGGACATTCCTTGAACAACCTGCGCAAATTAGATAAAGTAATATATATTAATTAAACAAAAATGTGAAAACAATAGAGGCATGATCGTACGATTCCATTTCTTGGATCTGTCGAGCCGTGTGGCGATGGTATCGTTTTTTTTTGGGCTGCTGCTGCGCCTGTTGATCCGTGTCTAATTCTTGGTCATTGCCGGACAAAGTCTCCATGGGCTCACTTCCCGAACCACTTTCTATATCTTCCTTGCTCTTTGCCATCCCATTTTCTTCTTTCTGTATTTACAATTATCAGAAGCATAATAAAACTCATGCAGCGAAGCATATAGATGCACATTTGCAAATTAGTTCATTATTACCGGGACAATAGGAGAAAAAATGTTGAAAGGGTTGATGTTAGGCATGAAATTGAAGTTGTTGATGCTAGGGTTGTGGAGTAATGAGGGAGAGCCGAAAATGGAATTATTATCTGATGACGGAATAGAATTCCCTCCTGCCATTGACGACAGTACTTGACAATCTCCATACATTTTTTCTTTACCTGCAAAAAAAAAAAAAAAAAGTCATTTTTTAAAAACATTAATAAAGAAAGCACTTGAAGAAATTTAGAGGCAGTAGCAGTACCACCGGAAAATACACACTGACGAGAAAAAAACGCATGAAATAAAAGGGTGGACGCAAATCTTGTCCGAAAGCTTAGATCACAGTACCAGAGGAAAAAGAAAAAAAGAGGCTAAACACAAATGAGATTATTAATGTGGTGACCTTCAAGAATTCTTCACACCCTTTATATATATATATTGAGACACAAAATAGTACCCACCGTGGGAAATTTATTGAAAACACAGAAAAGCAGACCAGCAAATATTTATTAATGAGCTGAAGTAATTACAAATATAAGAATAATAATAGAAATAAAGAAAAAAAAAAGTTAGAGGGATGGAAACGAGTTATAGTAAATACCCCTAGCTAAGCGATCTTTTTTCTTCTTTCTTATCTCTCTCTCATCACCAAAGGCAAGAGACAATAATATAGTGTGTTTTAAATTCTTCTTCTTTCTCTCTCTACACTCTGTAATACTCCATACATACGTTTGTTTTCTCTTTTTCTTTTTTCTTTGACTTTTCTAATTTCTTCTTGGCTGTGTAGTAATTGTGAATTTCAGCGGGTGGGGGAAAGGAAAGAGTGATAAATGCGAGCTTTAACTGCACTTGCAAAAGAAACCGATCAAATGCCGGGTGAGCAGTTCGAGTTGCTATTTACGTCCACGTGGTGCCATATTGATGGCCTATAACACGCGTTTCTTGTCATAAAAATACATACTAAAAAATAATAACACTTTTAATGTTAGTTGAAACGTTTTATTTACCGCACGGTGAGCCCAATATAACATGGGTCTTTCCGATCAAGCACGTATGGAGATGCCAAACCGGTTGAATAACTGAAAAATTGTCGGTTTTAATTTTCGATCAGCCGATTTCGGATGGAATTAAAATGGTGAATCGGTTTCAGCCAGTTCGGTTTTGGTTTCAAAATTTTGTGAACCGAAATCGACGGTTAAACTGGCCGGTTTGTGATCGTTTGAAATCAACGGCTTGAATGATAGAGTCGTTGATGATCAACAGTTACAAAATATGGTCATTAGGATCTGAATCGCCAGTTAACCGAAAAACGTCGGTTCCAACGACTACTTTTTTAAATACTCCAATCTCCAACACAAATTCATCTCTAATCTTCTTATTCTTCTCTTATATATTCGAGTTATGTTGTTAATTTGTGAAAAAATATTATCAATAATAAATCTTTATCTCGCTTTTATAACCTTTCTTTTATAATATTATTAATATTAATACTAATACTACTCAAGGATCTCGTCGAGGCCGAGGTCGAGTTGGAGGTCGAGGTTCTCGATAAGAACCTTCGGTCATTGCCGGAGATTATGTTTACGATAAGATGACGTTGCAGGAAATTGATGACCTATATAAATATATCAATTTCGGTAAAGATCTACCCACCTCCGATGAATTCGAACCGCCGACCCACCACTAGTGGAAAAAAGTCAATAAGTGACGGTTCAACAAGAACCCGCTACAAAAGGTGCATAACTGACGGTTATTAGAAAAGAACCGTCACTTATGAAAAAAAAATCGAGTCCGGGTGGCGGTTATTGCATTCTAACCGTCACCAATAATATTATAAGCCGCGGTTGCTTTTGAAACCGACACCAAAAAAAACATTCGGGCAGCGGTCCAAGGGGGAAGCGTCACCAAAAACACACCGGGTGGCGGTTCTTTAAGAAACCGCCTCTTACAAGCGCCACAAATACTGGCTTCGGGCGGCGCTTATGTGGAGAAGCGTCACTTATAAGTTCGGCCTCTTTTGGCCGCGCTTCCAACATAGAACCGTCGCTTATATATACATATTAGACACGCTTCTTATTCCCAATCGTCGCTTATAATCAAAGAATATCAAAATCTACGCGGCCCCAAAATTAGACCTTGAAAAATTAGCTGTGAAATCGAAGTCCTAGGATTTTTACTTAGACCTTGAATTCTTCACTTCCTCCTTGAAATTAATTGGCCCTTGAATTTACTTAGCCCTTGAAATCGAAGCTGAAATTTATACTCCAGCCACCGCAGCCATTGTTGAAATTTTGAAGCTCTGCCTCCGCCTCCACCGCTGCCTGAAGCCTCCGCCTCCGCCTTCTATTTTTTATAATCCGGACTCCGACTCCACCGCTGCCTGAAGCCGCTGCGCTGCCGCTCGCCGCGCCCGTCCTCCGGCAGACTATCTCCAACCTCGCTGTTGTCGTCCTCTTCCACCGTCGCAAGGTATGTGTTTCATATATATATTTTTTTTGGTTTGAAATTATTTAATAGATTTTATCTTGATTTTATTTATTTTTATTGTAATTAAATTAGGGTTTAGTTATTTGTTATTTATTGATAGTGCTTAACAAAACCCATCGTCGCTAGCCATTCCACTGTCCGCCGTCGGATAGTATAGTATAATTTGGCATTTTAATTGATATTTATATATATTGTTGTAATTTGGGGCTTTTGCATCATATGTCCATGATTATCATGTTTCAGAAAGTCTTGAACATACTGAGGAAGACTTAAAACTACCTACCTATGATTTGTCAATAGTAACCAAAGCTACAAATAGCTTCTCAGACAACAACAAGCTCGGGGAAGGTGGATTTGGGCCTGTTTACAAGGTAAATATGGCAAATATCATTGTTTTATTAATTCAAATTTAGGACACTATAGCAGACAAAACTCTTGATTGAATTGAGTTATATAAGCTCGCTATGAGCTCAATACTTTTCTTCAAATTTGGTATTGAGTTGAGATACATAGATATACATATATAAGCCTCTTATTTGAGTTGTATTGTTACTTTTGTTGCTTTGCTTTGTTTTGTTTGTGTAAAACTTGTCGTTTTAAACCTATAGTATTGAGTTTGCATTGGGATTATTTGACGTGTGAGAAGTTTAATCCATGTAATTTGCCGTCTATCTCACGTAATGCTAGAAATCTGCAACTAGCTTTAGGACAGTAATGACTGTAGAAAAAATACATCTTATATATTCTTGTAGATGATTGTCTATAGATGATGACTTCTTAATAATATGTAAAGAAAGAAAGAAAGAAAATGAACTAAAATAAGAATAAATGGGATAAGTATTGGTATTTTTACGCTATAAGCTAAAATGGAGTAACCGAAACCTTTGAAGTTTGTTACTTTTCCGGTCCACAATTTGTTGATCATGGTTTTGGTTTTTGAACCATTAATTACAATTTCCACTTACGATTTTAAACCCTTTTCCGATTTTATTCGGTAAGGTATACGAATAGTTAGATTGTGTTTATTGTATAGCAAATATACCTCTTGAATGACCTGAATTAAACTTCATGCGTAAGCAATTCTTCTAGAACGAGAGAGAGAGAGAGAGAGAGAGAGAGAGAGAGAGAGAGAGAGAGAGAGGGGAGGGGGGGGGGTAGTTAATAGGCACCTAATAACCATCAACAACTACCGACTTGCGGCTGCTTGGCCCTTTTGACCATCTCACACCACGTGGACGTAGAGTGAATAGTTATGAGAAAGGTGTGAACAATGAGACCTTTGTTAATTAAATCAATTTGTATGTATTGCCGAATATTAATTAAGTATTATAATTACGCTAAAATGCAGGGATGATTTTGTAATTATTTTTAATATATACGGATTCGATTGTAGAGCGTAAGCTTTCCCAAGTCGATTGTACGAGCTGGACTGCGACTCAGTCGATCGACTGCTTCGCCCGAAATTGCCAAACTTTTTGTACTCCAGTCGATTCGGAGAGATCTAGTCGATCGACTGGTCAGTCAGTCGATCGACTGGTTCGACTGCTCTGGCTCGGTTTTCTTGTTTATGCTATAGCCGTCCTCCGGTTGTCGCTCCTTGTTCGCAAAATAAAAACACGCGAATGCGACACAAAAAGTGTACAGAAAAGTACAAATCACAATTATAATATTTGAAGTTAAAATTTAAAAAAATTATATTAGATGATATTACAAATATTGTGTATGTGAATGGAAAATTATCGTTGACACAACATAGTGATGTTTTGATGATATTAGGTAATTATCGCTAACTTGATGATTTGTAATATTTTGCTTTATTTGTAACATGATTATGTAATCGATGAGTCCAAAAAGGGGACCGTACTTCAAAAGATGGCTAAATTAATAAATATTAATTTTTAATATGTAATATAATATTAAAAATATAATATTAAAAAATCTGGAAAAACATGCATAAGAATAAATTATTTTAAAATGCAAGAACAGTATAGAATTAAAAAAATTTAGAATAATATTATATAAGATCTGAGATTATTTTAAATGTAAAGAAAAAGAAAAATAGAACTGATTTTTTTTTTTTTTTGAAAAATGTCTTATAAATCAGAATTTATTTTAATGTGTAAGGAAGTACTTAAATTATAAACTTTAAAAAAATTGGAAAAGTCTTTATATAAAATCTGATATAGGTTAAAATACACTTAAATTTTTTTTTTTATAATTCATCTAAAAATCGTAAACATCATTACTATAATCTCCAAAGCCTTTACATGAGTATTCATTAGTTGAAACCCCATCGGCTCCATAATTCCCATCCATCCCAAAATCAAATGGCCTAAAAGTGCTTAAATCTTGGTGGGGTTGAGAAAATGGCCATTCGTTATTTGCACTTGAAAAATTATTTGACCCATCACAAATGAATCTTGGCAAGCTAGAACTTATGGGTTACCATTAGGTGAAAAATCATTCATATCACCATTGTAATCAATATAAATAACTTGAATACATCTAATTTAAGAAAATAATTCTAATAAACTCGTACTATATTGTCCACCTACATCTAGCAACGCCCACTTCACAGCTCCAGTTCTCATTTCTCCCTTTCTTACTTGTCCACCTACATCAGTCCTCTATGACTCAAAATCTTGTTTAGGGATGGATTGAAGTTGGATGTACGGGCTCCGGAACACTACCACATATTTGGCAGGAGTGGAGGAATTCATTGCAAAAGCCGTTGCGTATCAAAAACAACGAGGAGATGATAGAATTTTGTGCCCTTGTTCAGTTTGCCGCAACATGAGTAAGGCAATCGATGTGTACAAAATTTATGCACATTTGTTCGAACGAGGATTCAAAGATAATTATTATGTTTGGACACTTCATGGAGAGGTTTCTATAGAAAGGCGGTGCTAATGCTTCTCAACAAGCATATTCTGCAAATTTGAAGAGGAAGGCAAATAAAATTGCGAACACTAGAAATATGGTGCTCATAACGAAGATGCTTCGAACCATGCGGATGACAGTGAAAGCGACAAATTTGAAGATGATCGAACCAATGATTTGGTGACCGATGTTCAAGAAAATTTCGACTATCAACCGAAAGCATATGAAAGTTTGATGGCTGCGGCTAAGCTTCCCTTGTGTCCAAATTCAACATTCTCCAAGTTATCTGCCGCATTGAAATTATTTCACATGAAGGTGAAGCATGGATGGACTAATGCGAGTCTCACAGAATTATTGGAAGGTCTTCAAGAAATGTTTCCTGGGAACACACTTCCTTCAATGAACTATGAAGCTAGAAGACTATTGTGCCCTATGGGAACAGAAGTTCAGAAAATTCATGCATGCCTGAATGATTGTATCTTGTATCGTAAGGAGTTTGGAGATTTGGATGAATGTCCAAAATTGCCAAACTTTCTGTACTCCAGTCAATTCGGAGAGATCTAGTCGATCGACTGGTCAGTCAGTCGATCGACTGGTTCGACAGATCCAGCTCGGTTTTATCGTTTCTGCTATAGTCGTCCACCGGTTGTTGCTCCTCGTTCGCAAAACAAAATACACGCAAATGCAACACAAAAAGTGTACAAAAAAGTACAAATCACATTTATAATTTTTGAAGTTAAAACAAAAAAATTTATATTAGATGATATTACAAATATTGTGTATGTGAATGAAAAATTATCGTTAGCACAACATAGTGATGTTTTGATGATATTAGGTAATTATCGCTGACTTGATGATTTGTAATGTTTTGCTTTATTTGTAGCATGATTATGTAATCGATGAGTCCAAGAAGGCACTACTACAGAAACAGCTTTCTAAGGCTGTTAATTAAAGGCGGTTCATTGAAAACCGCCTTAAAAATACTTTTAACGGCGGTTGTGGCTGAAACTGCCGTTAAAAAGGTCATTTTACGACGGTTTCCTCAAAATCGCCGTTAAAAAGGTTATTTTACGGCGGTTTAACAGAACCGCCGTAAAAACTCGCACATTCTACGGCGGTTATTGGAGAACTATCGTGAATAAACAGGTTTTCACGGCAGTTTCTTATGAACCGACGTTTATTAGTTCGCTGGATTTAACGTCGGTTCCATTAGAACCACCATGAATGTGATGACATTTATAACGGCGGTTCTGTTAGAACCTCCATAGAAAGTAGTGTGCCATGTCACCGATCCTCGTCTTACTCAAGCAAGTTTTTTTAACCGTTGATCCGTGTCTCATCCAACGATCTACGTTAAATATTAAACCAAAAAAAATAAAAATACTAAACCAGAAAAAATAAAAATATTAAAACAAAAAAATACATTCTGTTGGGGGTTAGACCTAATTTCTGAACCCCGTTTCTTATCTTTCTCGTCTTCCCCAATTTCTCTCCTTCTCCTCGACGGCGGTCCGACAATCGGCGGTTAGTAATTGACGAACGGGCGGTTCTCTGGTGATCGGCGGTAGTAACGAACAGCGGCGGTAGGCAACAGGAATTCCTCCCTACGACTACGAATGGATAGCAATGGCGGCCCCACGAATGGCAGCGATATCCTTGGCTCTCCGGTAACGGCTGACAAGGCGGCGGCTCAATTTTGTCTTGGAGGTTACTGGGGCGGCGAGGCCCACGACTTATTCGACCACGGAAGGCTGATGGCGGCAGGGCTCTGAGCGTTGATGGTGTGGTAGGTGCGGTCCTGGACAGACCGTGAGTGGCACGGCGGGGTAATACCATGGGTGTTCTATACGGCCAAAAACCAGTAGAAGGAGGCATGGCCCAGTTGCTGTGCAGGGGGGGTCCTCATTGATTGGTTCTGTGCCGTTAGATTGGTTCCCTGCACTCTCGAGCGCCATTGGCCGTCGGAGCTTGTTGCGCATCCTTCCGGCGCTAATCACCGCCGCTCCGCATGGTCCCCGGCCTTCGCTTCTTTAGGTACACCCGATTTACAATATAATAACTTTGTTAATATTTGTGCAATTTTCCAATCTTAATCAATTCGATTAGTAGGGTAAAATGCAAATATAGTTTTTGAGATTATCTTTTGGTGATTCAAACATGTTTGGGGTTCTGGGAGGCTTATTAAGGCTTGCGTTGGAGTTTGATTGCACTGATTTTTGGGGGCTAAATGTTGAATCGTTTGATAATCTGGTTGGTGAATCAAGTGAGGGCTTATGGTTTCGGTGTTTTGGGGGGTTTGGGTTTTTGTCGTCTTCGGCAATGTTGATGATCATCGTTTGTCGTCTTTCCGATATTGATGATTCTGAGGTATTTTCTGATGTAATGCATCCGTTGGTTTTAGTTGATTTTTAAAATGTTTGGTAAAAGATCACTTCCTTTTGTACATTCTGAAGTGGAGTATTAGAAAGGAATGAGTAAAAATTGTTTTTCTTCCTGTTTTATTGTTGTGGCATATGTTCTTTTGTCTTCTAGATGAATTTGTTTGAAAATGGAAAGAGTATCTGGAAACGAACATTAATCTATCTTGTTTAGCTGATCTTTTATATTAGAATTTATACATCGCCGGTCATACTTAAAAACGAGAATGATAAGATGTCCTTGGGAGTTTGCCATTGGGACTGTGGGTTTATCTTTATAGAATAAACTTGAAGATATTGACAAGTTTAAATTTGTCTGCTGATGATGAGATATGTGATTTTTTTTTTCCTTCTGTTGATATTAATTAGTATGTTTCTTCATTTCATGAGTTTCCCATAAAGTGGATGCTAGCTATAAAGGTAAATTGTATTCTAGATTTCGGAAACTTGAGTATTTTAATTTTTTTACAACTTATGGTTCGGCAACAATTATAGTGTTTCTGGACTTCTATATCCATCTAATACGCAGCTTTCAGGTTTGGACAGCCTATAAAAGTTAACTCGGCATATACTAGTACGCAGAGGGAGGATACATCATGTACGTGTATATCTAGAATTTTCTTTCATGTATTTTTGTCCTTTTGTCCCTCTCATTAGTAGTTAAGTGTATTTGAGTTTGAAGGCCTGTACTAACTAGCTATACATCCTGTGCAGCTCACTTCAGCATTTTTGTCGACGATCTTAGCCCAGAGGTTACTGATGCTACCTTATTTGCATGCTTCTCTGTGTATCCTAGTTACTCGTAAGACTACGTTTTATTATATATTCCTTGCCTATTCTTTTTAGTTTTTTTTTAATTTTAATTTTTGTTATCCATCATTATACTTTTGTAGAGATGCGAAGGTGATGTGGGATCAGAAGACTGGCCGTTCAAGGGGCTTCGGTTTTGTTTCTTTTCGTACTCAGCAGGTTAGCAACAAATAGAATCAGATGAGCTCGAGATCATAATGATTATATCCCTTGTTCAGTCGGAATTTCGACATATAACTTGGATTCTGTTCGTTGTGAGCATCAATATACTCATTTTTTCCTTTTTTTTTCTAATTGGCTTGAGAATTTTCAGGATATCATCCGATTAATATTTTCGTGAACTTCTATTCAGGTGGGTACATATGATAAATGTAGAACTTGTACCTGATGCAAAGATATTTGTACGTCTTAGGAAAAAAAATGGAGCTGGTTTTCTTAATAGCTATTTTTGAACATATAATTCTAACCTGAACTCGGACAATGTTACATGTCAGATCCTGAATACAATACTCAGGTTTCCAGGACCAATTTCTTCCCATAACCTAAAGTAATTAAGTTTTTTTTTCTAATTGTATATGCATGGTTTATAATATTGCAAAAGATTATTGTGACGTGGTCCTTTTTCAATATTTGTTAGGTTGATGCAGCTGTTGTAGCGTTCAAACTAAAGAAAATGGCAGATTATCCTCGTTTTTCCTCCATCAAAAGCTTCTTCTCAATGGTAATCTCCTCTTACATTTCAGTGGATAATATATAAATTCAATTGCTCTTCGGGAGTGTTTGCAAAAACTTAAAAATGAAAACGGTACTGTCAATATCTCTATTAATACAAATATTTCTCAAAAGCTTTCCGCAGCTTATGCAGAATTTAGCGTTTGAAAATACCAAAAAAGAAACTACTTCTTTTTGCTAAAGTTCATAATCGCTTGTCTAAGTAATTGCTCATTTTTGTGCAGGTTACCAAGTGGGGAACGATGAGTATGTGCGATGCCGAACGACGACTCCTGGCTAACGCATTGCTTGATGTTTCCAACGAGTATTATAGTCTTGGTGCTGACGGTGTAGTAATATGCCCATTCAAAATTGTAAAAGACTTAAAATGATAAGAATATTAAGTGTGTTTGCGTCTTGTATTGATTGTTTGCCTCAGGTGTAAAACCACAAGGATGATTTTTTGTTATTTTAAAGTTAAGTTTATTTTTTTTATCCTTTTATTTTTTCCCATATTTTGGTGCACCTGCTTTCATTTCCTTTTTTCTTTTTTTACTACTTTCTAGAAGGTATTATTCAATGTCCGTTCTAGAAAATAGACTTCTGAAAACAGACTTTCTAGAAGGTATATTTTAAAAACCGTCGTAGAATCCACCGCCGTTGTTTTCTAAGGCAGTTCGTAAACCGCCGTAAAAGCATCACTTTCTACGGCGGTTCAAGAAAAATCGCCGTAAAAAGCCTCACTTTTTAAGGCAGTTTTAGAACAACCGGTGGATACAAAGGCGGTTCAAAAACTGCCGTTAAAACTGAAAAAAACCCCGCCTTTAAATCCTGTTTCTGTAGTAGTGAGGGGACCGTACTTCAGAAGATGGCTAAATTGCATAGAGGTTTTAGAAGTAAACTTCGATCCAAGTATATATTTCGGAGTATACCATTGGGGAAAGACAAGAGGCCGCCATATGAAGTTTATAAGGGGCAAATCACAAAAGATGATTGGTCGAAGTTCGTTCAAAGTAGCAATACTACTGAGTTTTTGGTAAGTAACTTTATTTAGCTTTATTCTAATATCTGGTTGTTGTTGTTTTTTTTGTTGTAATTGACTTTTGTAATTTTATTTAGCTTTATTGTAATACTTGGTTGTGTTTCAGGAATTAATAACTAAAAATTCGGAGAGGGCATCAATGAATAAGTATCCGCACTAAATGGGGCGCAAGGGATATATCAATAGCATACCAGAATGGGAGAAAACAGGTTTAGTTTGTCATTTTTTATCTAGCTCCGAGAATGAATCTGTTCATTCTTGTGCGACTTAATCATCTGAGGGGGATAGTGCGGAATATCCACGACATGTTTATTGGTTTTGCGCGAGGACTGCATTGAGTAGTAGCAATGATTTACAATTTCCGAATAAAGAGATTTTGGAAGCAAAAAAGAAACTGGTAAGTAATATTTAATTAAATTCACAAAATTAGTAATAGTGATAATAATAATATTAAATTATTATTATTATTATTATTATTATTATATTGATAAATGAATAAATAAATATTATATGTGTTTTCTTTTTTTGTGACGATATGTATAACTATTGATATTTTTTATATTTGTTCTTTGACTAGGATGAAATTAATGATGATGTTTCTTAGGGGAAGTTGGTTCCTGAAGGGACCAATGATGTATTGACTGCTATCGTTGGTAAGGCGGACCACCCTGGGCGTGCTAGAGGTTTCGGTGGAGAGCATGGATTCACCCACTTTTTTGGGAAGAAGAAAACACAAGCAAGTCGAGGAGCGGTCTTAATTGAAGAGCAATTGGATAAATTCAAATTTGATCTTGAAAGGAAATATGAGTCACGAGTTGAATCATTGAAGGATGAAATGACTAGGCAGTTGAATGAAGCTTTAGCCCGAGTTGGAACTCATGGCTCCAATAAGGTAGCTGATGCATCATCGATCGTTTCCCGTGGATATCGAGACAGTGGATATTCCCACATTCCTGAACCAACGTTCAATTTTCTGGTAAGTCTAACCTATAAGTTACCAGATAATCTTCTATTTTCATAAAATTAGCATTTTCGACTTTGTTCATTGTTGCCTGCCTCTGCACGATTAACTTGTTCACGGCACGATTTAATTTTTAATTTTATTATTATTGATGATTGAATGAATGTAAAAAAATAGATTATTTCCCAATCTAACTGTATTAAATTTAATAATATTGTTTTTTAGGATGGTGCTAAATGTCGTCTGGGTTTGAGGATAACTTCTACAGATGGAGATAATATGGTGGCTATCGTCGCGCTTGCCGAAGTGTACAACACCGACCCTGGTCAATGCTACATAGTATTCTGGTGCTTGCTAATCATGTGAAGGTGAATAATGGTCGTGGATGGATTTGAAAAGCAGCAATTGCCAGTCAGTGTTGATAGTGGTGATTTATTCGTATTATCACAAGCAGTGGGCACGTTTGTCCAATGGCCCAGAGAATTAGTATTTGCTGAAGGCGAGGTAATAATTGTTTCTTTCATTAAAAAATAATGTCTCTAATCGATGAAAACACAATTATTGAGATTTTCATAGATAAAAACACAGTAGATAAATAATGTTGTTTATTTCTTTTTGCACAACAATTTCAAAATAGGAACCAGTATCAGTTCATCATAACAAAATAATTGTGGGTAAGGGTAAGCAAAAGTCTTTTGGAAAGTCTCCACGAGAGGAACATAGTCTTTCTAAGTTTCCTTTGGTCAGCACGGATATCTTAGAGGAGCTTCATGGTGATGTGCTTGAGTTACATGAGATTTTGGAGTTGTTTCAGCCAAATCGTTGTGAGTTCTCCATCCCTCTACCAAAGGAATTGTTCAATTACACGAATGATGGCTTTGCTACCGTTATTACTCGAGCAGATTTGGTTCAGTTTTGCAATGGTGATTCGCTCAACATTTCTGTTATACAAGGTTTTTTGTTGTAAGTAGTTTACCATATGTGCTATATTTAATTCATAACATTATATAACTTATCTTATTCATTTGAGAAAAAATATTATATTGATTGCAAGTTATTTTTTTTCTTTTCTTGTTTATAGATTATATATCAAGTAGAATGGAAGAAATTAGAGTTAATGATATTGGATTCTTGTGTTCGGAAATTTGTTCTAAAGCACACTACAAAAATGACAGACAGGCTACAAGAGAATATTTGACACGATCTATGGGGGAAATCTTCAATAAAAAATTAATTTTTCTGCCATACAACAACTCGTACGACTAATTCATTAGATATGTTTGTAATTTCATAATATTTACCGTATATAATTTTCTTTATCTTGTCAATTGCAGGCATCATTGGATATTGATTGTTATATGCCCAGAGGCACGAAAAGATTACTTGTTCGATCCAGCTCTCACACGGGACCCCGAAATATCGAAAGAATTGACTTTGTAAGTTAAATTAATTATTTTTTTTAGTTGATGAGTTTTCTTTGTTATTTAATTCTTTTTACTTGTGTTTGTTGAAAAGACTCAAATATCATAATTTGAAATGTAGGACTTTTAGGATTGCATCATCAATAAAGGAGAATGGTAAAGGCATAACATTTTCTAGGGTGAAGGTAATACATACATATATATATATATATATATATATATATATATATATATATATTATATATATATATATATATATTATTTTAATTAGATGTTTTATGTATTAATATAACTAATCTTTATTATTTACCTTTTTTTTCAAGTGTCGCAAGCAACCGGGACCTACCGAGTGTGGTTATTATGTGATGAGGTACATGTACGACATTATCAATAATTTTCCCAATAGTCGAGACATTGGAATGGTAAGTTGATTTATGTATTATATCTTTAATGTTTATATATTGAGAAGTTATAAATCATAATTCGTTAGTATTTATAAATCTAATATTTGTTTCATATTTTTAATTTAAGGATTGGATATCGAATCAAGATCCTTACTCACCGTTGGAGTTCAATGATATTCGAAATGTGTTTGCAAGATATTTATTGACGTTCTTCTAAATTCTTAATTGTAAGCATTTGTTGAGTATATTGATGAGATTGAATTGTTATGGTGTGAGATGATAAATTTGAATGATTTTTGTTCGATATTTATGACATTTGTTGTTTGTTTGGATAATTTGTGTTTGTTATGAATATTTTGGTTTGTTTAGTTTGTGTATTTGCTATAAAAAAATGATTTGCAGGAATTATAATAAATTTCTGTAATTTCAGATTTGTGAAATTTTGGTGTAGAAAGCAGAGGAAAAAAACCAAAAAGTGGCGGTTCTAACAAGAACCGCTGCCAAAGCTTTGGACTTTAAGTGACGCTTCGAAACTAGGAAGCGCCGCCCGGTCCTCCTATTATTGGTGACACTTCGAAGGAAAGAAGCGTTACCCGGCTTCGGTTATAAGCGGCGGTTCTACGATAAGAACCGCCACCCGTTTTGGTTTTAAGAGGCGGTTCTAATATATGAACCGCCCACTCCGTTTTGTTTTTGGCGTCGGTTTCAACCGATTTTCAATATTTTTGGTGGCGCTTCGAACTAAGAACCGCCACCCGGCGCCTCTTTTAAGTGGCGGTTTGAACCGTCGCCCAGTTTTTTTACTTTAAGCGTCGGTCGTATAAGAGGCGGTTCAGAACTGCCTCTAATAGACTTTTTTCCATTAGTGCACGTCAATCTTGATGAAGATGAGGAAGAAGGTGGTGCTAATCGTGATATTGTTTAAATCAGAGAACAAACATGAGAGAAGTCATGCATTTCATTTATTTCATAAAGCTGCGTACAAAATAGTTACTGAATTAGGAAGATGACTACATCCTTAATAAGGCTGCGAGCTACTCAAAAGATGATAACCCTAGGCATGTGTTACCACACTATAGGCTACCCTAAAATCTAGTAAAATGATGGTAAATATAACAGAATATTCTGGCATCTCCTAACACCGTTTGACAACTAATGAATGAGCTACAAGACAAAGGATTAGCTGGACTGTTTTGCCATGAATAAGATGAACATGTTCTGATGCATGCATGCATGGTCCTATATTTCAACAGCCTCCCTCAATCTGAACCTGGAGATGGAGAAACATTAAATTTGGACCTGAACCAGGTGAGGGATTGATCTGGCAAAGGTTTGGTTAATATATCTGCAATCTGATCAACAGAGGGAACATGTTAAACCTTGAATTGTACTTGATTTACTTTATCTCCCACAAAGTATAAATCCAACTCAATATGTTTGTCCTTGGAATGGAGAACTGGATTGGCTGCAAGAGCTTCAGCACCAATGTTGTCAGTCCAGATAAAAGGTGTTGTTTTCAATGGAAAGAGTAGCTCTTTGAGAAGAAAAGTGACCCAAATGATGCCAGTGGAACAGTGAGCTAAGATCCTAAACTCAGCTTTTATGCTTGATCTAGAAATAGATTGGTGCTTCTTTGAACACCAAGTCACAAGATTTTTTCCTAAATAGATGCAAAAACCAGAAACAGACTTTCTATCATCCATGTCAGTGGCCCAATTTGAGTCTGAATATGTTGTGACATCAAGTTGAGGAGATTTCAAAAATTTGAGTCCATATGTGAGAGTGCCTGCAAGATATCTCAATATTCTTTTTAATGCCTTCCAATGAGGTTCAAGAGGGTTTTGCATATACTAACTTTGCTTCTTCACACTAAAGGTAATTTCAGGTCTTGTTATGGTGATGTATTGCAGAGCTCCAATTATACTCCTGTAAGTTGTAGCATCTACATTGTTCTTCCCAGTGTACTTTGAAAACCGAGCCTTGGAACCCATGGGTGTATCTATTCCTTTTGCATTTGCCATTCTAAATTTTTGCAGCAAACTTTTGAGAAATTGACTTTGAGAAAGATGTAACTGATTATGATCACTGTGTTTGACCTCAATTCTTAGGAAGTGGTGCAGTGTTCCTAGATCCTTTAAGGCAAACCTCTGATTCAATCCTTGAATAAGACAGTTGGTTTATGTGTCAGCATTTCCTGTGATAATAATATCATCTACATACACCAAGACAAGAATGTAGCTTTGATCCTTGGTTTTGAAGAACAAAGAGGGATCAGCTCTTAATCATTGGAATTGCAAACTGGGAATTTCCTGTCTGAGCTTACAATACCAGGCTCTTGGAGCCTGCTTCAATCCATAAATGGCCTTTTTGAGCTTGCAGACAAGATTAGGCTTATCTTGATTCTCAAACCCTGGTGGTGGTTGCATGTAAATATCCTGCTCCAAATCTCCATTAAGAAATGCATTGTTGACATCTAACTTCCTTATGTTCCAATTTAAAGTCACAACCAGAGTTAGAACAATCTTGATTTTAATTGGCTTGATTACAGGGCTGAATGTCTCTTGATAATCAACTCTAGGATTTTGAGTATAGCCCTTAGCCACTAATCTGGCTGTATACCTTGCAAGAGAGGCATCAGAGTTCCTCTTGATCTTATAAATACATTTGCATCCTACAATTGGTTTATTGGAAGGATTTGGAACCAAAATCCAAGTTTTGTTCTCCATGAGAGAGGAGTATTCAGCTTGCATAGCCTCCCTCCGGTTTTCCATTTGAAAGGCCTCTTTTTCTGAGGATGGTTCAACCTCAGAGTTGACAAAAACAAGAGCTCTAGGTTTGAAAATCCCTGCTCTATATCTTGTTACCATGTGATGTTTAGGTTTAGGAAAAGGAGTAGGAGAGATTCTGTTGTTGTCAATTTGAAGATCAACAACAAGAGGAATAGTGCTTGCACTGGATGGTGGAGAACTAGTTTTGGAAGAGTGATAACTTGATGAGGAGCTATTCTGAGATGGTGAGTTTTGAATTGTAGAATGTGGCACAGTATTTTTTGAGACTGTAATTAGAGGTGGAGCAGGTAGATTGGAGGTCTCAGAGATGACAGGATGTATTTTTGTTGAGGGTTTGCTGAGGTAAGAAAATACAGTTTCTTCAAAGAGAATGTGTCTGGTGATGATCATTTCTCCTGAGGGGTAAGAGAGCTTTGTAGCCTTTGTAGTTGTCAAAATATCCAATGAATGTAGAGGGTAAGGATCTAAACTGAAGCTTGTGTTTATTAAGTGGCCTGGTGTAGGGATAGCGAAGACAACCAAATACCTTGAGCTGATTGTAGTATGGTGGTGAGATAAACAAACACTGATATTGAGATTTGTCCTTCAGCACTTTTGTAGGAAGTCTATTGATCAGATACACAGCTGTTCTGAACGCATCAATCCAATAATAGTGTGGAACACCAGACTGAGCTAAGAGAGCTAAGGCCATTTCAATAATATGTCTGTGCTTCCTCTCAGCAAGTCCATTCTATTGTGGAGTATATGGACATGACACTCTGTGTTGGATCCCTTGATGTTGTAAGAAGGGAGTAAAAGTTAGGAATTCAGTCCATCCATCACTCTCCATCACTCTGAAGGATTTTGATCCTAGTTTTGAACTGATTTTCCACTAACTTGCTAAATTGGATGAAAACAGAAAGGGCTTCACTCTTTATTTTCAGAAAATAAATCCAAGTGTATCTTGTAAACTGATCAACAAAGCTAATGTAGTATCTATGATGAGAGTAGGTATGCACAGGAGATGGTCCCCAGAGATCACTATGAACAAGCTCAAAAGCATGAGCATATGTAGTATGAGACTCAGGAAAAGGTAGCTTGTGTATCTTAGATTTGCAGCAGGCATCACATAAAGGTAGCTTTTTATTATTATCATCAAGGGGCAAATTACAATACTTAAGAACATTACCAACAACCTCAATATCAGGGTGTCCTAATCTGTGATGCCAAACACACATGTTTGGTCTTTTTTGAAAAAGAGATACAATAACTAGAGGTTGATTCACCATCAACTTATTTGGAATAACAACTTTATTGAAGACAGTAGAAGGGCCAACTGCTTGAACTTTCTTGTCTTGATCTCCATTGGTCTTGAACTTAAACTGATACAATCCATATCTAAGTTTCCCTTGAAGTAGAGGTACCCCCGTATCTTGATCCTTAACAACACAAAAAGTGGGATGAAATTCAAAGAACATTGAATTATCTTGAGCAAATTGAGATACACTCATGAGATTTTTTGTGATTCAAGGGACAAGTAAAAGATTTTTGAGATGAAAGACAGATGCACAATGAGGAGACTTAAGCTCAGTATTACCAATGTGTGTGATGTCCAAACCTATTTCATTTACCATATGAGTTTGTTTGAGCCTTGATATTCAGATAGTCTTGAGATTAGCCAAGTCATAAGTTACATGATTTGTAGCCCCTGAATCTGGAAACCAATTCAATGTGTCTAAAGTGACAGAGGTGGTATCTTGGCTCTGAGAGGCCACCATAGCAGTAGGGTTGTAGTTCCTGTTGTTAAACTGCCTTGCATTCTGATTTTGACTAGCTGTGTTGGGTACAAAACTCAAATCTCCTCTATAATAGCACTTATCAGCAGTATGATTTGTATAGTGACAAATATGACAAGAAATATTTTTGAAAGTGTTCCTACCTCTGCCTCTTCCTCTACTTTGTCTGCCAGCCCCTCTAGAATAACTTCCTCTTCCTCTGACATTCTGATAAGAGTTATAATTTTACCTCTTATTACCTTGAACAACAAGATTATCAATTAGGGTGCTACTATCATCAACCATAGTAGGATTAGCAGCTTCAATTCTATTTTAAAAACTCAAGAGGAGAGCACTCACTTGATTTAGAATGCAAAATTCAGGCCTATAGGTAACTGACACAATTACAGAGTCATATTCACTACCAAGACCAGAGAGTATATGCATGACTTGATCTGATTCTGAGACTTTTTGACTAGTAGAGACTAAAGCATCACATCATAACTTGACCTTATTAAGATACTCTTTGATGGAAAGATTACCTTTTTTGACTGTGGATAACTGCAGTTTGTACTGCATCTGCCTAGCTAAGGCTTGACTGGATTAATTCATACCAAAGGCTTTCTACATCTGATGAGAAGTGTCCAATCCAACCACGAGCACCAACAGACTTTCTGATAATGAAGACATCAACCATGAAGCTAAAAGTTGATCTTGCCTCTGATAGGCAAGAAATTTTGGATTAAGTTTTAACACATCAGGATTTTCTGTGCTTGTAATGAGCTTCTGTGGAATGGTAACCGATCCATTCAAGTATTCTTCAAGTCCATAACCTCTCACAGCTGTGAGAATCTATTGCTTCCAGATAAGATAGTTTGAATCTGTGAGTTTGGTAGTAAGAAGCTGAGATTGAGTCTGGACAACTTGCAGATTTGTGTTGTTTGGGTAGAATTTGAAGATGTTGATGTTGATGATTCAGCTACAATGTGACTGGACAAGATTAATAAATGAAAAGTGGGATAGTAGCACCAGAGACAGGTTCAGAAACTGCTCTGATACCATGTTTAAATCAGAGAACAAACATGAAAAAGGCAAGCATTTCATTGATTTAGGAAGATGACTACATCCTTAAATAAGGCTGCGAGCTACTCAAACGCTGATAACCCTAGGCACATGTTACCACACTATAGGTTACCCTAAAACCTAGTATATGGATGTTAAACATAACAGAATATTCTAGCATCTCCTAACACCATTTGACAGCTAATAAATGAGCTACAAGACAAAGGATTAGCTGGACTATTTTGCTATGAATAAGATGAACATGTTCTGATGCATGTATGCATGCATGGTCCTATATCTCAACAAATATGCTTCCACCGCCTCCAAAAATATCAAATTCAAAGATGAAGACGACGAGTGAATACCAACCCCCCATCTTCAGATTTCATTTTTCAAGAACGATGATCGATGGTGCAAATCAGGCACAATGCAATTATTGCAAAACACACTACGCCTTTAGTTGTAAAAATATCGGCTATGAGAAGTAGATATTGCATATGGAGAAGAAGCATCCCGACAAATACGATGTTGATAACTCTCAAATACAAATAAATTTCTCGTCGGCGCCGGGGCCGGCGATTAAGATGTGAGTTCTAATTTTTTCTAATATAGCGAAAGTGGTCATAGAAAGTTTCTTACAAGATTTGTTGCCGTTATGGATCTTCCTTTAATCATGCGTATGATAGTCATTATGAGAATTATAATAAAGGTGAACTTAATCCATCTAGCACTAGGATTTCACGAAATAAGGTTACTCATGATCTTGAATACATGGTTGGTTAATATAAGTTGAATTTGACTTCCATATTTGATAGTTTTGTCACATAATGTCTCGACATGTTTGGATATTTGGATGGATTCTCATCATAATAATAAATATATGGGAATTATATGTCATTGGATTAATAATTCTTGGACTTTGAAAAAACGTTTGATAGCATATAGAGATTTTAATAGTTCGCATATCGCTGTCAATATTTCGCGCAAAATACCTACTATTTTATCCGAGTATCATTTATGTAAAAGAAGTTTTCAGTTTCATTTAATAATGTCGCCGCTAATACGGCTAGTTTAGAACGTCTAAAAGATTTTAGTCAACCTTCTATTGGTGGTAATTTTCTTCATGTTAAATACATTTGTCATGTTTTGAATTTATGTGTTTAAGATGGTTTAACAACTTTCAAAAATAAAATTATTCCGATTAGAAGTGCGGTGTTTCATATTGCAAAACATGATTCGGTTGAAAAGGAAAGGGCAAAAATAGTGTTGAATCGATGGTTTACATCAAAAAAAAAATTCAACTGATGTGTCAAATTGTTGGAACTCAATTTATAAATTGCTTAATAATTATTTTGAATATAGAGAAGCATTGTGTGCTTCTTTTGCTAATCAAGATGTCGATTTCATTTTCTTTCCCCATGCGTGGGTGATTTTTATAATATGATGTCCCTTTTAAATAAAATTAATGATGCACCCGTGACTTTATCCGATGTTTATTATCCCACCTCTACACTTCTTCTTGATCAATGTATTCAAATTATACTCATTAGTAATTCATTACTCGATTCACCTGAATTGGGTGATTGCATTGCTAGTATGTTGAGAAAATTGATCAGATATTTTCTATACATTCCCAATATTATTTTGACTGCAAAAATTTTAGATTCGGATTATCGAGAATAAGGTTTGGAAAACTTGCTTACAAGTTATTACGAAGGATTAGGACCTTTTTCTTTTTTTACAAAATTCGAACATTCAGATTCCCAACCCCATAAATTGTGGTCACCAAGCAAAACAATCTTTATTTACCCTTTTCATGAATACAATTAATGTTCTAGTAAGTTTGATGCATCACCTTCTCCTTTCCCTTTCACTTCCCCTACCACTACTTCTAATGTAAGACCATTATATACTAAGTGAAAATGGCAAAGGGCTAGTGTTAGTCGAATTAGAAACTTATTTAGGGGCATTTGAATCAAAAAGTATCCCGCAAAAGGCCCGATGGCACTAACTATCTTATGCAGTTTTGGTCCAAAGTTGCTACTATTTCTCCTACACTCCAGGATAGTAAAGGAGGTTCTCGCCGTTTTTGTTTCAATGGTTTCTGTTGAACAAGCCTTTAGCACGGGAGGTTTTGTGTTATATGATCGACGTTCTAACTTATTGCCTAAAAACCTTGAAAACAAAATGTTAATGAATGATTGGGTCAAAGGTGAAAAACGAGAACAAAAACTACAATTAGATGAAGGTGAGAAGAGCGACCATTATGATATTTTTTCGAGAAGCAATGACAATGATAGTAATGAATGGATAAAGACGAGCCTCCTCCACTTCCACGTAGGTAAGTAAGGTAAGTATAAGAACTACGCGAACATTTATTCCTCTTTGAGATACTTAGGGAAGTTAATTCCAATATAAAATCTTGAATTTTAATTTCTAATATTATAATTAAAATCAAGTCCTTTTAAAAAAATTATTTTTTTAAATTCTTGTCAAAAAAAAAAAATCGAACTATGTGGACATTGATTCCTCTTTGAGGATACGTAGGCAAGTTAATTCCAATATTAAAAGTTAAGATTTTGAATTTTAATTTCTAATATTAATTAAAACCAAGTCTTTTTTTAAACTCATCACTTAATAAAATATTCAGATTTTATATAAATTTATCATTGATTTTTTTATCTCCGTTTATTCATTCATTTTTAAAAAAACAACAAACATTTAAAAAAAAATGAAAAACCACCGGTTAAAAATAAACCCGGTGATTTTGAATCGAAGGAAAAACCGGCCAAAATCGAAACCGAACCGGTATTCCGTTGGTTCAATTTTGGTTAGGGGGTGGCTGGTTTTTATAAAAGGCCGATCTTTGTAACCAGCGGTTAAAAAACCGGCCGATTTTAACCAAAATGACATGTCTACGAACATCTATACAGGCGTCACATAGGTGAATAGTTTTGAACCATAAATTTTGATCAAATTCATTTACGCCATCAATTCTTGTAGAGATCTAAAAGTTTTAAAATCAATTTGTATAGAGGTTATGTACTGGGTTATACAGTATTTTTGATTTAATATATAATATTTTAATTATATAATCTCAAATATACCCTTAGTCATTTAATTAAAATAAAATTAATAATATAATAAATTATTTAAATAAAATATATAAAATTAGATTTTTATTAAATATCTTAGATGATTTAAATAATAAAAATAATATTAATAATGGCACCACCACCATCGCCCACCCTTCCACCGCTAACTGGCCCACTGAAAAAATTCAACTTTTTTTCCTTTTTAAATTTGCCACGTTGCCTCCGCCTTGGCAACCTAACACCACCGCTGTTGTTCGACAGCATGCCGCTATCTCGCTGGCCGAGAAATTTTCTTACCATAACAAACAATATCTAGTTTAAAAAAAAATTAAAAATTGTCCGATAGCATGACACCGCCGCTATCGCTACTGTCTAGCAATCGACTTCCACCTTGCCGTTTGAAAAATTGTCCGACCATCGAAAAAGAAAATTTCAGCTTTTTATATTTATTTTTTTTAAATAGGTTGGCAGTCTGACACCGCCGCTGCTTTCCGGCAGCCTGCTAACACCTCGCCGACTAAAGAAAATCATTTAAAAAAAAAATCCCAATAGCTTACCACCACCTTGTTAACCAGAAATAATTTACAACTTTTTTAATTGGGGCAAAAGAGTGTCCGATGACCTGTTGCCATCTTCTCTGACTAGAAAATATTCCGGCTACTGGGAAAAAAATCATGCATTTAAAAAATAAATTAAAATTTGGGCATAAAGGGTGTCCGACTATGAAGTTTGACTTATTTAGTTATTTATGGTTATTTTTAATTGTTTATAATATTAATTTTATAGTAAAATATGTAATTAATGAATATTTTAATAATTAAAATAAATCTAACCCAATATTCATAAAGTTTTTTTGTTCATTTTAGCTAATTTCTAATTACTATTAATATTAATCTGATAGTATATTATATAGTCAATGAAAAATTTAAAAATAAAAATAAATCTGACGTAATATTTACAAAACAAAAAATATTTTTAAAAATAAATACATATTTATTTTAATCCAGGCATTTTAGCCTTCAATGCCATATACATATAAGTGCGTCCGAATATATATATATACATATTATAAATCCAAATATCTCCGTTATTCAAATGAGAAAAATTCAAATATATATTATCCCACATATATATTATGTTGGATAAAGAAAATATCGTTATGTGATGAAATATCATTATTTAAGGTTTTTATTATTATGTTGTATGTGTATTTAATTATTTTTTGAACATGATGTTTTGTGTTGTTTTCTTTTTTCAATTGCTTTGTAAATAATTTCTGATAATCAAATAGAAGATTTGTAAGTCATATTAATAATTTGTTATTAGTCGGATAAGTAAAACCCTATAAAATATAATAATAACTCTTCACTAATTTTTAAATTTGTTTTTTAATGGTGATCCTGATGGATATTTTGTTGAATTATATAAATAATAAATATGTTGGTATTTTTATTTAATTATATAATATATTTTTCCTTTACTTTTAAGTTCACATCTTATTCCCACCACGTAAAACTTATGAAGAGAAAATGGACATTCAAATTATATGTCATATAGTGAACTATAGAAGTTATAAATTATATTAATACATTTCATTTGAATTATATACAATTATGAGATTTATTTTTTAAAATCCAATTAGCTTGTACCCTTTGTTTATCATGAAATTGTATTTTTAATATAGTTTGTATTTTTATTTTCCTTATATTTAAATAATTTATTATTCTAATCATATATATTTTATGTGTTATACCTATTAATAAATATTTATTAAATAGACATTTTGTGAATCGCACGATATGATTTCTAGTAATACAATAATAATAAAAAAAATAAAGCTTACTTGATAGCACACTTGTTGTTATGTATTTATAAACTAATACAAAAAGAAATAAAAAAATCTCTTACTAGTTGATTGAGTCTTTTTAGTCAAATAGAATATCTTGGTACAAATAATAGGATTTTTTTACTTGATTCATTCCATTAACTACATAACGTACTATCTGTAAAAGGAAAAGTAAGAAGAAGATACAAAGAAGACGGTAGAATTAATGTTCTCTTATTCATCAAAGACTCCCTTTATATAGGGTATCAAATACATGTTTTCATAATACGTAAAGATAAAAAAAAATATCTAAATTGTCCCTCATCAGTTACTTGTTGATGAATGCACACTAATTGTGTAACGCCCCGATTTCAATTTAGTCGAAAAATGATTTATATTTTTAAATGATTAAATGGAGAAATCTTGGCGTCACAATAAATGTCTAGTTTTCATGATTTTGATTTAAAAGATTTATATTTTAAAAACGTTCAAGAATTACGCAGCGGAAATATTTATAATATAAGTAACCAAATTACCAACAGTGGAGATTGATAGCCATAATAAGCTTTATGTCTAGTTCGACTCTTATTTAAACGTAAAACAAGTTTAAAACATAAAAACCAACATCATGAATTTTTATTCCCCTCCTCGTTTCCCTTTCAATCAATATCTTCATTTGTACCTGAAAAACACGTCGTTGATTTGGGATGAGCTCAACGTACTCAATAGTTACACCGACATACCTCATGCAAAATTATACAACTCACAAATAGCACAATTAACCATAGAATTCATAGAATAGCATGTTGGAAATACATAGACATTGACTGCAGCTAGAAACGCGATAACAACTTGTGCGGCTACCGGTTCTAATTCATGGTTTTAGAAGAACGTCGACTTTGACTGCGCAGCTAGAAACGCGATGACAACTTGTACGGCCACCGGTTCTAATTCATGATTGGTTTTAGAAATTACCTTGACTGCAGCTAGAAATGCGATAACAACTTGTACGGTTATCGGTTCTAATTCATAGTTTTAGAAGAACGTCGACTTTGACTACGCAGCTAGAAACGCGATGACAACTTGTACGGCCACCGGTTCTAATTCATGATTGGTTTTAGAAAATACTTTGACTGCAGCTAAAACGCGATAACAACTTGTAACGGTTATCGGTTTTAATTTGTGGATAGAAATAATTCGTACTCGAGAATACATGATACACATTCAGACATAATTTGAGAAATAAAATTTAACATAAGAAAGTCAGGGTCCCTACCTCGTAAAAATGTCGTGGAAATCGAGTGGTATGCACGTAGTTGAAATCCTAAGTCCCCTTATTGCTCGTCACCTAATAAATTAGAAAATATATTTAATTAGTATTTTTCATATTTAAAATAGTAATAATAATGATAATAGTAATAATAATAACAATATTAATAATAATAATAATAATACTAATAATAATAATAATATAAATAATAATAATAATAATAAAAAATTTATGGACTGGAATGTAGTTTATAAAATGTTTCAAGGGCTGGATCGAGGTTTTTAATAAATCGGAGGGATGTATTTAGGCTTAATGGTAAAATCAGGGGTCCAATTGAAAGGTGGCTAAAGGTCTGGGGTTAATTGGTAAATTTCGTATAAAAAGGCTGGGTATAAAAGAGGTTTTCAGCCCCTTATACTCCTCAGACCCGTCTCTCCTTCCCTTCTCTTCCCAAATCAGAAATGGCGAATTGGAAATCGACCGGCCACGCAGCACCGGCAACTCCACGGCGGGCGACGATAACTTGGAGTCGTGTGTTTGCCGTCTTGTTCTCGGCGACCGAGGATCTAGGTGTCTTGGTTAATCGGGCCGGTAGCGGTTCAGCGTGAGGGGGAAAGATTGCTTCGGCGGCGGCCTGGGACTCGGCGGCTCCTTTGGCGATTGTGCAGGCGGCGGCGTTTCCTTCGTTGGCGGCCGGGAAAAACGACAGTTGGTGGTTAGGGGTGGCAAAGAAGGGCGGCGGCAAGTGTGCAGCAACCGGAGAGTGTGGCGTCTCGGTGGTGGTTGTGTGAGTTTGCCGGCGAAGTGACCTTCGCCTTTGACCAATCCATGGCGGCGGTTGACAATGGAGAGTGGTTGGAAAACGGCTGAGTCGGGCTGGTTGGGTTGCAGGCGTGGAGGTTGTTGGGTGGCAGGCGTGGAGGTTGTGGCCACTGGTGGCGCGGGCCTCCTGAACCGGGCCGTGGTGGTGTGGCTGTCGACGGCAGGGATGGCTTTGGGTTTGGGTTGACGTGGGTTTCAGTCGTGGATAGACGGCGAAACTTTTGGCCCCTAAGCGCAGCCGACAATGGCGACAAGTCGTGACAGAGGGCTGGACCAGAAGTTTGGGAATTCGTTTGGGTTGTTTCGGGCCTGGAGTTTGGGCTTGGCAGTAGAGTTTGGGGGTTTGGTTTGTTTGGTGGTTATAGGTTCATGAACATGGCTGGACGGTGGCTCGTTGTAAGGGGTAACGATGGCCATTGGCAGTCAGAAATGAATTTTGTTGAAAAATTGTTGTTTGAATTATTTTGGAGAAACAAGTGAGGTTTACCTATTGTTTGCGGCCTGTTTTTGCCAGAAATGTGAAGAAGAGTGGGTAAAAATATTGTGAAGGCTGGAGGAGATGGTGATGAAACGGCTGAAGGGAAAAATAAGATTTTGCTTATAAACCAAGCTTAGGATTTAATTATGGAAAGTTAGGGTAGGGTCTTGGTGGATTAGGGCTAGTAATTGGGCTTCGATTGGGCTCGTTTTTTAAGTCCAAAGAGAACGATCCAATTGACGATCTTAGATTTTAAATTATTAAAAATAATTATAATATATATAATATAAATAAATTATAATAATTTTAGTAATCGAAAATATTTCATAGACGACTTAATAGTAATTTAAATAAATAAATAAATTACTAAATAATAATAATAATTTCTTAGAAGTTGATAATATAATTTTATTTGGAAACGAATTATAAATTCGTTTAAATAGCATTCTTAGATTATTTAAAATTAAAATAGGAATTCGTTTATGGCGACGAGCTTGGGACTAGAATTATATTTCTTTTATGCATGATGATAATTAAATAAACGAATAAAAATGTATTGGATGTGTGGATGTTACAACCTACCCTCCTTAGAAAAATTTTGTCCTCAAAATTCCGTACTTACCCGAAATGCCAAAATTTGGATATTTCGCTTTGAATTCTTCCTCCTGTTCCCAAGTGGCCTCGTTCATCCCATGACGTCTCCATTGCACCTTGATCAATGCTATCTCCTTGTTCCTTAATCGGTGTATCTTACGATCCAAAATCGCTTGCGGAGTCTCTTCATAAGTTAAATCCTTATTAACCTCCAACTCTTCGTAGCTCACGATATGGTGTGGATCGTAGACATACTTTCTTAGCATCGACACATGGAAGACGTTGTGATGCTCGACAAACTAGGTGGTAGTGCAAGCTCGTAAGCTAACTCCCCGATTCTCCTAAGAATCTCAAACGGCCCTATGTACCTTGGCTTCAACTTCCCCTTTTGACCAAACCTCACTACCCCTCGAACCGGCGCTACTTTCAGAAACACCTTATCGCCTAGTTCAAAATACAGATCTTTTCTTCGACGGTCCGCATAAGACTTTTGTCAATCCTGCGCAGTCCTAATTCGATCTCGGATCTTGGCGATGTGTTTAACCGTCTCTTGTACCAGTTCGGGGCCCAAAATCTTTCTCTCCCCTACTTCGTCCCAGTACAAAGGAGATCTACACTTTCTTCCGTACAAAGCCTCGTATGGAGCCATACCAATGGTGGATTGGTAATTGTTGTTGTAAGCGAACTCTACCAATGGTAATAAACCTTCCCATTGACTTCCCAAGTCAAGTATGCAAGTTATCAGCATATCTTCCATGACCTGGTTAGTCCTCTCAGTTTGACCATCTGTTTGTGGATGATAAGCCGTACTGAACTTCAATTTAGTGCCCAAAGCACTTTGCAAGCTCTTCCAAAAGTTCGAGGTGAACCTCGTGTCTCTGTCCGAAACAATCGAGACCGGTACTTCGTGCAACATAACAATTTCCGAATATAGATTTGGGCATATTGTTCCATGTTGAAGGTCATCTTGACCGTAAAAAGTGAGCCGACTTGGGTAGACGATCTACTATCACCCAAAATGCCTTGTTACCTCTTGTCGATGGCGGTAAACCTACCACGAAATCCATCGAGATATGCTCCCACTTCCATTCCGGAATCTCTAGTGGTCTTAGCAAACCTGACGGTCGTTGGTGTTCAGCCTTGACTCGTTGACAAACTAGACACTTTCCCACAAAAGTGGCAATTTCTCTCTTCATGCTCCTCCACCAAAACACTGTCTTCAAGTCCTTATACATCTTGGTACCACCAGGGTGTGCAGTGTAAGGAGTGCAATGGGCTTCTTCCATAATTTCTTTCCTTAAACTCTCGTCCTTTAGAACACAAGTTCTTTCTCCGTAAAACAACACTCCATCGTCTGCTAAAGCAAAACCTTTGATGGTTCCTTTTCCGCACTTTCTCCTTCATCTTGTTTATGAAACCATCTCGAGTTTGAGTTTCCTTGATACTTTATCTCAAAGTTGGTTGCACCACTAAGGATGCTAAGATTCCCTTCGTGTTCTTTGGAGGTATCACCATTTCGATCTTTATCTTAGCGAACTCCTCAACCAACTTTTCTTGTACAGACAGTAAACTCGCCAGTCCTCCTTTACGACTCAAAGCATCAGCTACCACATTCGCCTTCCCTGGATGGTAGCTAATGGTACAGTCATAATCCTTAACCAATCCCAACCATCTTCTTTGACGCATATTCAACTCCTTCTGAGTGAACAAATACTTCAAGCTCTTATGGTCGGTGAAAATCTCACACTTGCCTCCATACAAGTAGTGTCTCCAGATCTTCAAAGCATGAAATACGGCCGCGAGTTCCAAATCGTGCGTAGGGTAGTTCGTCTCATGGGTCTTTAGTTGTCGTGACGTATAAGCCACTACTTTCCCATATTGCACCAGGACGCAACCCAAACCTTGTTTCGACGCATCGCTATAAATAACGAAGTCCTTCGTTGGGTTGGGAATTGTCAAGACGGGTGCGGAAGTGAGCCTCCTTTTCAGCTCTTGGAAACTCTCCTCGCACTTCGTGCTCCAAACAAACTTCTCCCCTTTCCTCGTAAGTCGAGTCATCGGCACAGCTATCTTAGAAAATCCTTCGATAAATCTTCGATAGTAGCCTGCTAGACCCAGAAAACTGCGAACTTCACTCGCACTTGTGGGGGTGGCCCATCCATTTATCGCTTCAACCTTAGATGGATCCACTTCTATCCCTTGAGCAGTGATGATGTGACCAAGGAACACAACTCGGCCCATCCAAAACTCGCACTTACTGAATTTCGCATACAACTTCTCCTTGCGAAGTGTTCCCAACACTATTCGTAAGTGTTCTTCGTGCTCTTCTTGACTCTTTGAAAAGATCAAGATGTCGTCGATGAAGACTATGACGAACTTATCCAAGTAGGGGTGGAAAACCCTATTCATCAAATCCATGAACACTGCTGGAGCATTTCTTAGCCCGAAAGGCATCACAACAAACTCATAGTGTCCATATATCGTTCTAAGAGCAGTCTTCGGAATGTCACTCTCTTTGATCTTCAACTGGTGATACCCCGACCTTAAGTCGATCTTAGAGAAGACACTTGCTCCTTTTAATTGATCAAATAAGTCTTCGATTCGAGGTAATGAGTACTTGTTCTTTATTGTGAGTCGATTAAGTTCTCTATAATCGATACACATTCTCATTGACCCATCTTTCTTCTTAACAAAGAGGACCGGTGCTCCCAACGGTGAAACACTCGGTCGGACAAAACCTAAATCCAATAACTCTTGGATTTGTGCCTTTAGTTCTTGAAGTTCCTTCGGTGCCATCCTGTAAGGTGCCTTTGAGATAGGCGCTGCCCCCTGGTGTCAAATCGATTGTGAACTCGACTTGACGACTGGGCAGTAATCCTGGTAACTCTTCCGGAAAGACGTCCTTAAAATCTTGGACGATGGGCACTTCGTGCGGTGTCACCTCGACCGCTGGAATACTCACCAAATTCACCAGGAAACCTTGGCATCTCTCTTTCTTCAACAGCTTCATGGCCTTCATTGCCGTTATCACTTGTGGCACTGTCTTGGTCTTGGCTCCAAAGAACTTGATCTCTCCACCTTCAGGGAGTTTGAAAGTTATTTCTCTTTCGCGACATTGTATCTTCCCTTGATATTTTGTGAGCCAGTTCATTCCCAATATCAAGTCAAAATCTCTCATTTCGATCACATACAAGTCAGCCTCGAGATTCTTTCCTCCTACATTGATCTTCACTCCCTTATCCATCAAGTTCGTGACCATTACGTCTCCGGATGGTAAAACAACTTCTAAGGGTTCCTCTACTCTAGTGCTCTTAACTTCAGTTAAATTGTGAAACTTCTTTGACACAAAAGAGTGCGAAGCACCCGTATCAAAAAGCACAAAAACAGGAATTCCTGAGACGGTTAACATACCTGTTATAACTCCAGGATTCTCTTCAGCCTCATCCATTCCAAGACTTGACTCCACGTCTTGGGCTCTTTTAACCATTTCCGAGTATGGAAGGTCGCCTTGTGCTGATAATATCCACGCTAGTTGGGCTCTCAAACCTCTTTTGAACCTCAACGATTTCTTCAAATCAGTGTCCACCAGGTGTGTAGCGAAACGGCTCAACTGGTTAAACCTCCTCTCGTACTCAGTGACCATCAAGTTTCTTGTTTGAGATTCAGGAACTCGGTCTCCTTCTGATCGTGATACGAGCGTGGGAAAAACTTCTCCATAACCACCGTCTTGAACTTGTTCCAAGTGAAGGCGTCTCGCTCTGCCTCTGAACAGGTTCTCCAATAACCTTCCCACCAGTGGTCAGCATCTTCAGTTAGCTGAAAAGTAGCGCATGTGACCTTCTGCACGTCGTCACATGCTATCATTCGAAAGATTCTTTCGAGTGACCGAAACCACTCTTCCACAGCATCAAGTCCATCTCTCCCATTGAAAGTTGGTGGTCGGTACTGATGGAACTGATCCACCGCTCTCGAGTTGTTGTCTCTATTCCCCAAACCGTTATCTTGAAGGCGTTGGAAGAAGTTGGTGAAAACCGTATCCATAGACTCAACGGTCGTTTGGTCGAAGTGGGGTCGGTTTTCTTCATTTACCCTGTTTCCGTTTCTTCTTCCCTTTGGAAACCTCTTCACGGTTTTCCTTGGGAGTTTCTTCTTTGGCTAAGCGCCACAAATGATGTTTGGTCAACAAGTAAGACCCCACCGTGTCGACCTCCGAAAAAAAAACATAACTAAGGAAAGCCTCCATGCCTTGGAGTGTCATCATACCAATAGTATCATCAACCATTCCCAATACAATGCAATTATATCCAAAGTATCAATATCCATACCCAATACAATGCAATCATGGAATAACATGGAATTTAAATTAATGATTAAACAATTATAATGAATTTTTGTACCTTGAGGATATCGACGAATGTTCGACGAGGAGGAATGAAAACTATTTAAGTAATTTAAATATTTATTTTATAAACTTTTGATTTTTACAAACGAAACGAGTCTACAGAACCAATCAAAACCTTGTCTCTGATACCACCTTTGTAACGCCCCGATTTCACTTTAGTCGAAAAATGATTTATATTTTTAAATAATTAAATGGAGAAATCTTGGCGTCACAATAAATGTCTAGTTTTCATGATTTTAATTTAAAGGATTTATATTTTAAAAACGTTCAAGAATTACGCAGCGGAAATATTTATAATATAAGTAACCAAATTACCAACAGTGGAAATTGATAGCCATAATAAGCTTTATGTCTAGTTCGACTCTTATTTAAACGTAAAACAAGTTTAAAACATAAAACCAACATCATGAATTCTTATTCCCCTCCTCGTTTCCCTTTCAATCGATATCTTCATTTGTACCTGAAAAACACGTCGTTGATTTGGGATGAGCTCAACGTACTCAATAGTTACACCGACATACCTCATGCAAAATTATACAACTCACAAATAGCACAATTAACCATAGAATTCATAATTTTAACGTAGAAGATAGTTGACTGCAGCTAAAACGCGGCGGGTTTCCCCAATGACCCTTTTCCCCGGTCATAGGCACATTAGGCCCCTGGTTTTAATCATTGGATATAGCACGCTGCGATAAACCCAATGACCCTTTTCCCTGGTCACAAACACTTTTGGTCTACGGCTACATTAGTTTTTGAAACATAGAATTGCATGATACACATAGAACATAAATTTGAGTACATAAAATTTAACATAAGCAAGTCAGTGGTCCCTACCTCGTAAAAATGTCGTGGAAAATCGAGTGGTATGCACGTAGTTGAAATCCTAAGTCCCCTTAATGCTCGTCACCTAATCAATTAGAGAATATATTTAATTAGTATTTTTCATATTTAAAATAGTAATAATAATGATAATAGTAATAATAATAACAATATTAATAATAATAATAATAATAATAATAATAATAATAATAATAATAATAATAATAATAATAATAATAATAACAATTTAAAATGGACTGGAGTGTAGTTATAAAATATGTTTTGGGGCTGGATTGGGGTTTCTATAATCTGGAAGGCTGAATTTGAAGGCTTAGATAATCTGAGGGTTCAATCGAAGGTTGGTAGAAGGTTTGGGGGTCAATTTGGAATTTTTGGAAAAGTTTGGATTATTAAAGGGGTTATCAGCCCTTAATCCTCCTAAATCCCGTCACTTTTCCTTCTTTTCCAGACTAAGAAATCGGCAACAACAATTTTTGCAATCGGCAATCGGCACCCCTCCCCTCGGCGAACGACAACAGCAATGGCGGTCGTGGGACCCCTGCGAGACGGCTCAGCTGGGGTCGGATCCAGTCGGGAGGAGCCTTCCCTTTCCTCAGATTTCAGAATCGATCGGCCCATCTCCTTCGATTTGCGACTGGACAATTCGGCAGCGGAAACCGGCGACCGTGTGGGTAGCGGCGCTCGATCCAAACCGCGGAGGCCTTCTCCTTCCCTTCGAAAATCGACAGTGGTCTCTACGRGGTGGTGGTTGTGTGAGTTTGCCGGCAAAGCGACCTTCGCCTTTGACCAATCCATGGCGGCGGCAGACAATGGAGAGTGCTTGGAAAATGGCTGAGTCGGGCTGGTTGGGTTTGTGGGTTTCGGGTCGTTTTGGTTGGTTTGGGTTTGGCATCGCAGGAAAGGATTGTGGTGGTGGTGGTGGCTGATCATGGGCCGCTGGTGTGGCTGCGACGATTGATGCTTTGGCTGGTGTCGGTTTAGGATTGGCCGTGGTTTGGCTATAGTTGAGTTGGACGGTGGCTGTGTGCACGCACTTCGGCAGCAGGCGTGGAGATGGTGCATCTGTTTGGTCTGGAACGGTGGCCGGGATGATTGGAAATCGGCAGCCGATCCTATTACGATGGCTACCGAAAACCTTTATTACGGCTGTGTTTTTAAAAAAAACAGGATAACAGAAGAGATGTATACCTTGCGGTCGTAAGCAAAAGGCTGAAAATTGGAGTGATGGTGTTTTGGATTTTGTTTATAAACAAAGCTTAGGATTTAATTTTAGAAAGTTAGGGTGGAGTCTTGGTGGARTCGGGCTAGTCATTGGGCTCGTTTTCAAGTCCGAAAAGAAAACGATCCACTAGACGGCTTAAGTTTAAAACTAAAATAATTCCMCGAACGACCCAATAGTATTTTAAATTATTAAAAATAATTAAAATATATATAATATAAATAAATTATAATAATTTTAGTAATCGAAAATATTTCATAGACGACTTAATAGTAATTTAAATAAATAAATAAATTACTAAATAATATTAATAATTTCTTAGAAGTTGATAATATAATTTTATTTGGAAACGAATTATAAATTCATTTAAATAGCATTCTTAGATTATTTAAAATTAAAATAGGAATTCGTTTATGCATGATGATAATTAAATAAATGAATAAAAATGTATTGGATGTATGGATGTTACAAATTGTATTTTTCCTTCAACACTCCCCCTTGTGCCAAGTCAAATGGTGAAATGGTGTTTTATTATTGTCTCGTTAAAACCTTGTCAAGTAACAAAACCCAATGAGAAATATTAAAACTTGGTCCAAGGAAAAAGAGTACAAAACACCTATGTTGAGACTACCCCTAAAGTCTACATCTCTCTTTGATATTTACTTCTATCAAGAGAACTTTGAAAGTCTCCACTTCTTCAATTTACTTGACTCTTAAGAAAGTCCATGATTATTGGTTGCAGAAGACTTGTGGTGATATGCTCTGTATTATCACATTTCATGTAGCCTACTTTCATTTGTTCATTGCAACTTGCAAATCTTCATATCTACAAGTGAGTTTTTCAGTGGTATAGTTAAAGCCACTATTCTCAAAGATATGTTTGAGTATAACAATTACCATAGATGCTCATGAATGACTACATGCATGATAAAGATCTCTTTATTTTGATCAAATGGGTAACCAACATCAACAATACTATTTGTTGTTTAACAGTAGGAAGTAAACTCAATATTTTCTATAGGGGTTACAAGACCATCTGCAGTCCCAATTATATTTATGAATGGGAAAAATAAACTCGTGTCAATGGTTTCTTTTAGGTATCAAAAAAAATACATTTTGATTCCATTCTAGTGACATTGCGCTTTCTTGAGTTAAATCAAGATAACAATTTTAAGAACTTAATCTTTGGTCAAGTGTATTAGTAATGATACAATAATGCGCATATTGTACATAGGTAGAGAATTTTAGCTCCCACCAATTCTTCATCATTCCACTGAAGAAATTGATCTTTCCTTATATCTTCACTTTGACCAATCATAGGAGTGCTGACATATTGCACAAATCCATGTTTAATTGCCTGATCATCTTTTGGGTATATGCAAACTGTAGAATTTAGTATTATACAAACTCGGGTTTTAGTTTAAGTAAATATGACCAAGTTTTCCTATGACTCATTATCACAAATTAAGAATTCAAGTAGCTAATGTCTTCTCTTATTTAATTAAGAGTGCATATTATGTTCTTATCATCGACATATATAGCTACAAATGCAAATTTAAAACTTATTTTCTTTATAAATACGCAAGGGCATATGTTATCTTTTTCCCAATCAAGCAGTCACTTAGATGGTTATACCACATCCGCTTAGATTATTTCAATCCATAAAGTGAGCATTTTAATTTAATTGGAAATGCACTACGTGGCTTAGAGTCACTTGCCTTGGTAAGGAAAGGCCATCAATCACTTTTGTATATATCTCTAAATCATGATCCTCATAGAGATATGATGTAATCATAAGATAAGTTGCATTCTCATTATTTGGAATGATAACATCTATTATGGGAGAGTACTTATCCTCATAATCAATTCCAGGGCATTGTGAAAAACTTTGTGCTTCAATAGTTTTGCATCTCATAGCTTTATATTTCTCATTACGCTTTCTGACATTATGTCCTACAAGCTTTACACTTGGTGAGGCTAACACTACCAGACCAAATACCTGTCTTGTTGTCAGTGAATTTATTTCTACTTGGATTGATTCTTTACGTTTAGGCCAATCTGCTCTTTATTGACATTTCCGTAGATTGTGGTTCGATATCATCGTGCTCTATGATTCCTTGAGCAACAGTGTATACATTATCAATGTGTGTGGAAAATCTTCCCGTTAACTCATATAAACTCTCATAGTACATTGAGGTTTCTTTATTCTCTGGAATCATACTAAATATCAGAGCGTCCTTCGGTAATGATTCACGGACATAAGTATAAACAGATATAATCTCATAAGAGTTATTATCTTCATTGATGATTAATTGAAGTTGTGACATACATGCCCTCTTATTCCTTGGCGAGTATTGATCGAACCAAGTGACCTCTCCCTGTTCCTTTTGGGAATCACGACCTCAACCACACCTCCACTAAGTAGGGTTGAAATGTCTTAATCTATGACATTGTGCTCCTTATAGGGACTTTGAACCTTGCAGACACATTTGCAGCTGGTATATGTATGATATCGTCACTTGAGAAATTAAGTCTTCTATATTTTGAATCAGTTGTTCACTTTACTTTACTTTCAATTTACATTTTGAAATATGGGAACCCTAAAGAGGCATAGTGTGAAACTATTCCTATTGTTCCATTAGAAAATAATTTTCTTATCTCCCCCCTAATGACGGGAAGACTGTCTCATTAGAGTGATAAATCCGCAGATTTAGCGATAAAGAGATCGTCTATCAAAGGCTTCAAATAGCGGATGACTGTTGAAGATTCATATCCAACATCAATACTTAATTGTCTTTATAAACCCATATGAACGTGTTGTGGGGGAGCAATAGGCACATATATAGCGTAACCGAATATGCGTAGATATGTTATCAGGCTTATATCCAGTTACCAACTAGTACACAAAAATATTTGGTTAGTAGAAGCTCATATACGTATAAGTAAGAGTTGCATTCAATATTGCATAAGCCTATGCAAAGACAAATATATATGTGCGCATAAATATTATCTTGGTCACCATCTATATCCTTTTCGACGGTGTCGTTTTTGAGACCTTATTATATATGCACATTAGGGTACAAGCTGCATTACATCAATTTTGATTAAAATGCAATAGACATCAAATAATTTTGATGTATACTCTCTAACATTATGAGTCTTAAGTGCTTTATAAGGGTGGTGAGTCCTCAAACATGTTAAATGTGCTACAAGTTTTGCAAATGCAATATTTTTATATACAAAACGTGTTGAATCATCAACCAAAATTATAAAATACTTGAGTGGTTCACATTTTAAATGGTTATGTACACATGTATCACCAATTATCAATTATAAGAATTGAATATTATACTCTGTATCTTTAGCTTATGCAGGTCTCAATCATACAATTTTTCTAATGAACAAGTTTTGAAAAAAAACAAGTGATATATCTTTGAGATATGAAAGCCTGTGGTGCTCCTAGTACTTTACAATGCACTGGCTGTAATTGAATAACATTAGGTTGACACTATAATGTGCATTGGATTTTTATCCCATTTTTTGTTTCACTCAAAATAAAAGATCTATATGTTAATTTCTTATAATATGGATCATCATATAACGACCAAAGTATCCATATCAGTCGTGTTAAAACTTGAATGAGTCTGTGTCCAAAAGTTCAATGCTGGTCATATCTTATGATTAACTAATCAAAAAAGTAGTGAAGTAAAATTACTAGATTGACTCACTAATTTCTCTAAAACGTGCTTTGAATCGAACTTTTTACACCTACTTTTTATTTAAAAATAAAAATCTCGTCCGCAAGAGAATAGAGCAACTGTAGGTGGTAAGCTGGACTCGAGTCGAATCACAAGGAAGACTAATTGGAAGTTATTCCGGTGTTTGGTTTTACGAAAGAGAAAACAAAAGAAAAGACTAAACTAAACACGCGATCCGATTTGGTTTGAGGTTTCTAACATCTAATGCGATGAATTAAATAAAGTCAAAATCCTTGAAATGATTAAGAAAGTGAGGGTTCTAGTGCGCTAGAATCATCTCCATGATAATTCGAAGATTTCATTGAGCGCCTTACCTATGAGCCAGGGTTGTCAATCCCGACTCGTCGATCAAGCATCGACTCATCCTGAGAGATGGTTCTAAATGACTCTAGGCACTAGAACGATAAATTCTAGCCTACAAGCATTAACATACTCAAAAGCAGAATTTCAACAATTAAAAGCATGAAAATTACCACGCATCTAAACAACTAATATTGTGAAAAAACAGAACTAAAATACTAAAGCAAATGAGTACAAACTGAAAACAAGAAGAACAAAGGAAACTAAATTAACAAAACCAAAGTACAACATTAACATTCAACGATAACCAAAGCTAAATACACAAAGCAAATAACAAAGTTTAGAAACACTCATGACGTAAAGAATACAGCAGCAATCGAACGAGTCTCAGCAACGAAGAATGAACTTGAATGACGAACGAACTTGAAATGACAAAACGACAAACTATTAAACTCGAATTATGCGTTTGATCAAAAGAGGGCAAGAACCGAGGGGTCTCTATAATTTTCAAACCTTCCCCTAAGTTCCAGCACTCGTTTTCTGAAGTGATCAACGAGTTTATATAGATTTTTCAAGAAATAAGAGATCAAATTGCCGGAGCATCGACCGAAGCGGGTAGAGTGTCGACGTTGACGCGTGCTAGGGTTGTCGCATCGACTCGGCACGGATCGATGCGACTACAAGTTTGCGTCTACATGTGCAACGATCGACGGAGCTAGGATCGGCGTTACTGCAGCTTTGCGTTGACCTAGCGTCGATCGACGCAGGTGCTAGCTGCGTCAACGCGGGCTTAGCTGTGGGCGTCGGCAGCACGTCGCACGTCCCATCTTCTTTATTTTGAGCTAAAACACGAAAGGAAAGCAAAATTAGATTATTACTTATAAAATAAAGTAGAAAAATATTAAACACGATACGAAATGAAAAACATCAAAAGAAAGAAAAACGAGAAAAATATAAACCTTAAACACGTAAAAACAAATAAAACACAATGCGAAAATACATGGAAATCACATACAAAAATGTACAAATCAACTCCCCCACACTTAGATTTTTGCTTGTCCTCAAGAAAAATAAGAACTAGGTGTAGACAAGGAAAAGTTAATTATCCGATGACCTAATCGCTAATGCATCCAAATGATTCAAGAAGTTAATGCATTAAATCGACTAAAAACTCAACCAAAAGGACGACACGATAACGTTGAGATAAGAGGTTTAGACTAGTTTCTGAACACCTAAAAGTAATGAGTTGACCTCCATGTACGTCACCCATCCATGCCTCGGCCAAAGTCTATCCCTGCTCAAACCGCTAAGTCGTCACCCGAATAGCCCAGTCATCTATACACCTCTTTAACATTACACTCTAAGTAATAAAAATGAAAATAAGAACTTACTTGTACAAGGACTTCTCTTCTTGTACTTATTTTTTTTATTCTTTTTCTTTTCTTTTCCTTTTTTTCTTCTTCTTCTTCTTCTTCTTCTTCTTCTTCTTCTTCTTCTTCTTCTTCTTCTTCTTCTTCTTCTTCTTCTTCTTCTTCTTCTTCTTCTTCTTCTTCTTCTTCTTCTTCTTCTTCTTTTTTTATGAGTACCCATAGAGATGAGGTACTAAATGAACAAAATTTACATAAATAAAAAATGAGAGTTCATTGACTCCAATCTCACGTTGCTAAGTGCAACTGATATCATTTCTCAATTTCGCACATGGAGTTTTAACGTCTCTAAAAATTAAAAAGAAGAAAATACATAATGTCCTATAGAGGTTAACTGAAAATGGGACTATTAGAGAATATTCGACTCGTTAGAACGAAACAAGAATAAAACAAGGGACAAGACACTTCATAGATTCTTTACACTTCATTCCCTCCAATTACACTATTGTTTGAACGGAAGTCTAATTATACTAACCAAAGCATCTAACCACGTCACTTCGTCAAGGTTCCAGTTAATATAAATACACAAAAATCAAATCAACCACAAGCAAGCATACAAAAATTTACTAACCAAACCAAGGACAAACCCCCCCACACTTAAACCATACAATGTCCACATTGTATAATACGAAAAATTAAGCTAAGTATGGTACAAGGTAAGAGAAAGAGAGACATCCCTGAAATCGCGCTCGTGTTGATGAGTCGAGCGTCCAAAAGTGTCAAACAGGCTTCAAATTCGAGGGGAACCTGAAATAAAAAGAAACAAAAACACACAAAAATAACAAAGTTAAAAAGAGCTTGGGTTGCCTCACAAGAAGCGCTTTTTTTTAACGTCAAAAGCTTGACGACGTCTACGTTCAATGTCATCCCGGGTCTAAAAATAAATGACGATCGTGCCAGGCCTTGGTATTCTGTAAAAGAAAAAATTGGCGATGATAATCATTAAGGCGGGCATAAAAAGCACGTCCCGAGATGCGAGGGGTGAACACTCCAACTAACTTCGGAAGTCGAAATCGCGAGTAATCGATCACCTCGAATATATCAAAGGACAATGGTAACACGGTGTGATCCTCGATCAAAGGAAGACTTAGAAAATCTGTCGAGCAAATTAAACGTCTATCAACTAAACCGTGCTCCTTCGTTCCTTTGATCTCTGCCACAACGCCCTCAAAGTCATGTAAAGTCAGAATCGGGCTTAAAAGAGGGCAAACAGGCTCCCTCTCAACTATATCTTCAAATGCCTCCATCTCATGTTCGTACAAAGCGTCAGGTGGCACGGCATGAGGTTCAATAAATCCACCTGAAGGAAACTCTCCTACACAGTATTGTACAACATCCTCGAAAAACACGGGAGAGACAATGCCGACTTCCACCCCCTTCTTCTTACCCACCAATTTCACCTCCTTGCACAACTCGTTCAAAATATCATCAACGCTGGAATCGCCATCAACAAAGGTGGAATTTCCCACATCAAAGACGGGCAACTCCTCTTGACAAGGTTGGTCTAGCCCGTACACCTTGTTGTCAAATTGCTCTAATTGAATATCGAGGCATTCTATGCGTTCATCCTTACATCGAGTCGCTTCCACGATCTCGGCTAAAACCTCTTAAGAAAATGTGGTGTAAGAATCACCGCTCGTAGTATATGCATTGGAGGTAGGTGGATTGTAAAAGTCGTAGATCGAAGAATAGAAATCTTGAAATGGTGAAGCATACGAGTCAAAGCTCGGATAAGCACAAGAGGGTGCATACGAGTCAAATATCGGATAAGAATCTTCAAAACCCGAATCATAATAGCCACGAGATGGTGCATAAGTATCCATGCTCGGATTATAGCAATATGAAGGACATGGTCCGAAATAATCAAAAGGATGGGCCCATTCTCGACCGCTCGGAGCATACAAGTCATAATACGATGGAGGAACTTGACAATCAAAAGTTGGATCGTAAGGGTCATCATATGGCGAACTAGCTCGATAGTTAGCAATCTTCAGTCGAATTAATCTCGAATCTTCAAAGATGTGGCTACAAAGCACAACACTCAACAAACGAGATTAAACGTACCGGAAAGAACAAAAATAAAAATTACAGACAAACACTAACACAAATAAATAAATAAGAACATGAACAAAAGTCACTAAGAGAAAACACCAAAAATCGACGACCTTTAGCCTTCCCCGAAAACGGCGCCAAATTTTTGAATCGGACTTTTTACACCTACTTTATATTTAAAAATAAAAAGCTCGTCTGCAAGAGAACGGAGAAGCTGTAGGTGGTAAGTTGGACTCGAGTCTAATCACAAGAAAGACTAATCGGAAGTTATTCCGGTGTTTGGTTTTACGAAAGAGAAAACGAAAGAAAAGACTAAACTAAACATGCGATCCAATTTGGTTTGAGGTTTCTAACATCTAATGCGATGAATTAAATAAAATCAAAATCCTTGAAACGATTAAGAAAGCGAGGTATCTAGTGCGCTAGAACCATCTCCACGATCACTCGGGAATTTCATCGAGCGCCCTACCTAAGAGCCAGGGTTGTCAATCCCGACTTGTCGATCAAGCGTCGACTCATCCTGAGAGATGGTTCTAAATGACTCTAGGCACTAGAACGATAAATTCTAGCCTACAAGCATTAGCATATTCAAAAGCAGAATTTTAACAATTAAAAGCATGAAAATTACCAAGCATCTAAACAACTAAGATTGTGAGAAGCAGAACTAAAATACTAAAGCAAATGAGTACAAACTAAAAATGAGAAGAACAAAGGAAACTAAATTAATGAAACCAAAGTACAACATTAACATCCAACGATAACCAAAGCCAAATACACAAAGCAGATAACAAAGTTCAAAAACACTTATGACGTAAAGAAAACAACAGCAATCGAACGAGTCTACAGCAACGAGGAATGAACTTGAATGACGAATGAACTTGAAATGACGAAACGACAAACTATTAAACTCGAATTATGCATGTGATCGAAAGGGGGCAAGAACCGAGGGGTCTCTGTAATTTTTGAACCTTCCCCCAAGTTCCAGCACACATTTTCTGAAGAGATCAACGAGTTTATATAGATTTTTCCAGAAATAACCTCTCAAACTGGCGAAGCATCGACGGACGCAGGCAGAGCGTCGACGTCGACGCGTGTCAGGGTTGTCACGTCAACTCGGCAGTGCGTCGAACGACTCGAGCATAGATCGATGCGACTGCAAGTTTGCGTCTACATGTGCATCGATCGATGGAGCTAGGATCGATGCTACTGCATCTTTGCGTCGACCTAGCATCGATCAATGCGGGCGCTAGCTGCGTCGACGTGGGCTTGGATGCAGGCATCGGCAGCACGTCGCACATCCCGTCTTATTCGTTTTGAGCTGAAATATGAAAATAAGTAAAAATAGATTATTACTTATAAAATAAAGTAGAAAAACATTAAACACGATACGAAAAAAAAAAACATCAAAAGGAAGAAAAACGAGAAAAAGATAAACCTTAAACACGTAAAAACAAACAAAACACAATGCAAAAACACACGAAAATGACATATAAAAATGTACAAATCATGATTCCTTCCATATAAATTAAAGTTATAGTTCCATTCTCATAATGTTTTTCTCAATGATAATCAACACCATGTCATCAAATTTAACAAAGCTCATTTGGCTCTTCGTCCATATTAAGCTTTTATGACTTTAATCAATGTGTCATTAGGCATCAAGAATTTGGCAGTTCATTACCCTTTAATTAGTTAGGATGATACAATCACAATAGTCATATATAAATATCAATTCGGTGAGTAATTGTCTATTCCTAGATAAATCTTCACATTCTTGAGAGAAACTTTTTCTAGATATGTTACATTATATCTTAATAGTATTACTCTTGAACCTTGTATGTGAATGTGTGGTAAATAAACTCAATTATATTCAATGCTTCAGAATGAAATGCAAAATTTACCAATAAGCCAAAAAAATAATTAATTGAAATCATGCCACATCACATAAATCTAACTCAATATAAACTTTAAGACTGAATACATAGTCTAATATGAATGATTGATTATACTTTCACAAGTTCTTTGTAAAGTAAGAAACAGACAAATTTCATCAATGAAAATAGAGGATATCCATTGGCTAAGCAAGGTTATTAGGAGAACCTCCATAACTTCTACCATGACCAATAAATATCACGAACTCTTATATATCTTACCTTGTGGTTCAATCTTCCCACACAGGTAGAGATCAACATGTCTCTTCCCCCTTTGCTTTGAGGTTATTTTTACTATTTATATCGATCTTAGTTAGCCTCAAGAAATTTTCTTATCCAGAGATTTAACATTGGTATTATACAAGTGCAGTAGTATGTTTGCTCAAGTGGAAAAAAAAATTAAAATGTGATCGTATTTCTCAACTATTTATTATCATTTAAAGTGACTTTCTTTTTCACATATGGTAAGACATATTTTTAGTTGCAACATATCAAAGTCATTGACCCTATTTAGCAAGCAAACAAAAAATAAACTTCACTAAATTCTTAGGCTTAGAAGTGGTGTTTAATAAAATTCTCAAAATATTCATTTAGAGAACATCCCAAAACTATATATTGTCATTTAAAGTGACTTTCTTTTTCATATGTGGTAAGACATATTTTTAGTTGCAATATATCAAAGTCATTGACCCTGTTTAGCAAGCAAACAGATCTCCTTTCACTAAATTTTTAGGCTTAGAAGTAGTGTTTCATAAAATTCCCAAAACATTTATTTAGAGAACATCCTAAAGTTCATTGAAAGTTTGTAACTAAACATACTTCCAACATAAGATTGGTGGTCAATATGAATTCTCAAATTTATTAAAGAATTGACTTTGACTTAGTTTGACGATTCTTTGTCAGTTAGGGGTTGGTGGATGATATTATTGTGGAATTGTATTTATTCTAGTTTCCACATCAAACGAATGATGGTAGTAATTAATTTATTTTGAGTATATTATTTTGGATTTAGATTGAGTTAGTTCAATCAATTTGTTTAGATAATGAATTTGAAGAATATGTCATAATCTTTCTGTGATATTATGTGAATATACATTATCACAAGACTTATTTATACATTTTTGTATCGTTCATGAACTTTCATTATCATCAAAATATGAAAATGTACAATCAATGACCAAAATATTAAAAGTAACTTATAATCAGCTTGAAGAGAATTACCAACATACATCTATCAATTCATCAAAATTCATGATTAACTAAATATAGTAGCAAAATTATGATCAATCTCTCATCTAATCATGTAAATAACTTTATTTACTATTTGTACATAAGGAATCATCTAAGAGCATAAGTAATAATGGCAAACACTTGTGTTAGGCTAGATTAACGGGTTATGATCAGTTAGGCCATTTGACCCGTTACTATAATGTATTGGTTTTTGTACTATGATATATTGTTTTTTGTACTTGAAAGTATTAATTTTTCATAAATCTCTGACTTGTGATATGATGTATGGTTTTTGTACTATGATGTATTGGTATTACGATGTATTGGTCTTTTATTATAATGTATTGGTTTTTTCACTATAATGTATCGGTATGAAATTTTTGCCTAACAGATGATCCGTTAGTCCGTCTTAACAAGAGTGTTGCTAAGTAATAATATATTATGTATCTATGAATATCATTAAAGTATTGCAAAGTCTCATGTTTGTCAATATTGTACATAACGTTGCATGCATATAATCAGCGCTAGAAACCCTAGAGGCATAACAGACAAAATAGGAAAAAGACAAAATACAAAATACTATTCAGATTAAAATAAAATATACAGATCAACCAACAAGCAAACAACCTAGCTTACATGTCGTAGTCCTGAGTATCTACCTCTCCTGCTGGCCGCTCGACCACCCCAGAATTCTCCCCAAGAAGATTACTTGGCGATGCTCCACCTGGTAACTCACCCAGACCAGCAAAGGTCGGGGGGGAGATAGAAGTAGGTAACACCAAAGTTATGTTCTGGTCTGGGTGAGAGGAAGACTCCCGAGTTGGAGTATGGAAAGCTTCAAGGATGTGCCCAGCAAACTCGGAAGCCCCAAGCTTGTGCAGGCGGTCCTCCTCAGCCACATAGGTGAATATGGTGGGTTCAGGAGCTTCCTTGAGAGGCTGGCATTAGTCAAAGGGAGTTGAAGAGCCCTCTTTGGACCACTTCTCATAAGCATCTAGGCCAAAGTGGTAGTACACCTCGGCCTCCGGCACGAGAAGTCTGTAAAGGTCCTCGGAGTGGAGGAGGCTTGTTGAGTAGCCTCCCTGGTTATCTATATGAGCCTGAGCCCTTCCCCAGAGTTAAGAAATTCTGTTCTCCCTTCTACTCGACCTTTTGCCAAGGCCTCACCATCTTGGCTGAGTGCTTTAGCTCGCGCTTGCTTATCTCTTTCCTCGGCCATAAATGGCTCAACCTTAAGCTTTTTCAATTCAGCCCCCCTCTCCTTGCAAAGTGCTATCAGCCTCTTTTCCTTCTCCTTCAGAAGAGTATGCTCCTTGACCAGGTCGGCATTCATCAAAGCACCCCTAGCTCGAGAAACCAGGACAGATCTCTTTGTTGCAGCCTGATGAGAAACGATAAGAAAAAAAAAGAGAGAGAAGGAAAAGAAAAATAGAGAATAATGAAGATAATTACCCTTGCCTCTTCCTGGAAAAGAGATTCAATCAATTTTGGATCGGACCACTTATCCAGGGTACGACGATCGGAAGCAGGGCACTGTCCCTGGATGAACTGGATGGCCACATCCCCAGAGTAGTTCAGGACTGATGTGTGGGTGAACAGTGTCAAGTTAGGATTGACTGCCTTGACCCCCAATGGCGCCACCCCCTTTCCAAATCTGCCTTGGGCAAAATCACTCTCTTTTCCAGAATCAGACTGGACCGTCAGGTCCACCTCAGGTCGGGAGGGTTCCTTCGGAGTGGCCGCCCCTCCAGGTCGGGCTACCCCCTCTGATCCCACAATTAGCTCTTCATAATATCGTCTCTATGTGGGCGCAAAAGCTTCCTGCTGGTGAGCTTCTAGCAATTTCCTCATCATCATGACTGCAAGAAAATTTACGTAACATGTTATATGATGCTAAATGTCACTTAGCACGTAGGAAGAATAATGACAAGAACAAAAGATGGTAGAGATGGGTAATTTTCTTTTCATGTACCGATCTCACGGGATAAGGGACCGGTCTCTTCCCTAGAGTTGAAAAAATCCAGATTAAAGGGGAGGAGAAGTTTGGTCAGGTGAAAAACATTTTCGTTCAAGGTGGGAAGAATCTTGCACATGCGGAGGTCTATTGCTCACGGATAGATGAGCCTGAGGAGGGAGTCGGTCAATGGACTTGGGGGTAAAACCCCAATCACCGGAATAGTGGACAAAAAGAACTTCTTCCTCCAGGCTTTGTTGGAGGAAGGGATGCCTGTCAAAAAGCGAACACCGGCGCGGGCCGATAAATAAAAATAGCCGGAGAAAGAACTCTTGGCCTGAAAAAATGAGTAAAACATCTGGGCTGTGGGAACAAGCCTAGCATATCGCATAGCTAAATAAATCCTATGATTATCCTAAAGGAATTTGGTACAAACTGGTGCACCAGAATTTTGTACATTTGGGTAACTTCTAGAATAAAGGGGTTAACTGGAAGACGCAATCCGACTTGAAATTAGTCGATGAAAAAGATCAGATGATGGGACAGCAGCTGATATGCCATATCACCCGCGTCAGGATTAACTAAATAAAACTCCTCATAAAACTAAAATTTTGTTCGTAGCCCCTCCACCATCTTACTACTGAGGATGGAGACAATGTTTTCGGGACGCCCCAAAACATAGGGGTGCCGTTCGTCGGAGGAGGTTAAAGATAACGATAGTGAGGTCGGTGATAAGGGAGATGTTGTTAGGTGAATTGAAGAGGAAGATGATGACTGAGTAGACATGATCAGAAAAGATTTGAAGGAGATTGGAAAAGTACCTGGTTTTGAAGAAGAGAGAGAACTTCGAATTTGAGAGAAAGACGATTGCTTGGCAAGAATGAAAAGTGAAAATGAGCAAGTGAATCACGAAAGAAGAGGAAGGGATTAATTTTGAAAAAGTGATTTTTGGGAAAAGGACGATTTGGCAGGATCTGTGCATTTAATGCTCGTCAGAGTACAGTACTTGAGGAGACATGTTACAGATCCCAACCGCTTGGTTGTAATACGAGGTGTTACAGCTCATTCCCAAGGGGTATGACCTAATATGAGGAGGAGGATTTGGCGGGATCCGTGCATTCAATGTGTGTCAGGATGCAGTGCTTGAAGAGACGTGTTGGGAATCTCAACCGCGGTGGTTGAGGGTGAGGCATTACAGTTCATCCCAACCATTCAGGGGTGGGGGGTGACTGATTGATACGACCTGATCTGATGGCAAGACATGAAGCAACAGGAGTAGACCTGGTTGGGATGATCTGAGATGATGCCACGCAAAAGGAGAAGAGATGAGCCTAGCTCGATAGAACCTGCCCTGCCTTGACCTAAACTCCTGGATAAGGCCTTAGGAAGATCAGGTCAGGATTTCAAGGACACAATTGGCTGACCTCACGCGAGGAAACTTCTTGGTCAGGTCTCCTCTAAGGGAAGTAACCTGGTCAGGTCGTTCTGAGTAATGGACCAAGATTTGCGGGTTTATTTCCAGGATCTTGGAAAGGCCCTACCTAGTGAGGGTTATAAATATCTCAGCCTCAAGGCTGGGAAAGGTATGACTTCTTGAGCATTCTCACTTGAAATTATTCCGATACGAAAACTGCTTAACTGACATAAGTATCGGAGAGGTTTCCACTGGAAATCCCCCGGTGGTCCTTTCTAACGTGTTTTTGGTGAAGCTGGTCAGGATATTCTCAAGTAAGAAGCAAGTGTTCTTGGTTTGATTATTTTCAGGGCAAAATAGTGGTAATGGTTGTCCACTGCAATCCCTTAACCTTTTTTTTGTTAGTAGCAATGGTTGTCCAATGCAGTCTATTGCAATCCTATCATCGCATGAGTCTTTCGAGAAAATAACACATGTAGGAAACAAAATGCAACCCTTTCATTAATAATGGAGGTCTTTGAACAAAGTATCGATTCGTAAACCAAACTACCTTAAAATTGAGTGTGTCCTCATGACAAAGGACAGATTCATAAAACTTATTTTTAGAAATAACCTAACTTGAAAATTGAGACTATCCCTGTGACAAAGGATTGGTTCATAAACCATATTTTCAGAAGGAAAGATACTTGGAAAACTAACACTTATGCTAGTGATAGTATCTCCTCAAATGCTCAGCATTCCAAGTCCTGGGTATGAGTTTTCCTAAGGTCTTCAAGCTTATAGGTGCTGTTTAGATCTAAGAGTAGTCTAAATCATTAAAAAAAAGAAAATAAGCAATTCAGCAATAGGAAAGCAGAAAACCAAAAATAGGAAAAAGTGCTTGACTTTTATTCCTTAAAATCGGGTCGGATCGGCCTTAGCCGGACCCTTTTTACAGGTGCTTGACCTTGAAATACAGGCTTTCTCTCTCTAAAACTCCCTATGTTTCTCTKTCTCAAAATTGGGGATCRTTTCTCTCTCTCTTMGAGAGGCTATTTATAGTTTTCCTTCCAAACCCTAATTGGACACGTGTCACTACCTGAATGCACCGACTTACTTGGCCATTAAGCCATTCACAGAAACCCTAACCCTAATGAGACACGAGTTCAGCTTGTCAAGACTGGCCAGCTCGACGCCACTTTTTTTTTTTTTT
>BMAC01000971.1:195969-243682 GCA_014905375.1 Phtheirospermum japonicum | reverse complement strand
GCTGCTCGGCCAGGTCAGCCGGGTGTGGGCGCGCCTGCTCGGCGCTGCTTGGCCAGGTCAGCCGGATGGGTATATCTCGTTGGCTTCGCTTTAAATTGATCCACGTGTTAACCTCATCATTTGCGTAGTCATTTCAGCCATGTCGACTATCAACAGGTGCCCTCCTTAATCACTCCACTGATTCAGTAAGGGCCATCCCAGTTGGGCGACAATTTGTTGTGTTGCTCCTAGTAATTGAATTGAGCTTTCCTGAGGATGAGCTCTCCCTGGTGAAAATGACGTGATTTTACGCGTTGGTTATAATGTTTAGCCACCCTCTTCTGATACGCGACCATTCTGACCCTTGCTCAGTCTCGGTGCTCATCGACAAGATCAAGGTTAGCTCTTTATCCCTCGACATTTTCCTCAACACAAAAAGTCTCGATCCTAGCACTTGGAAGCCCAATCTCAACGGGTATGACCGCCTTAGTGCCAAATGTCATGCTAAAGGGGGTCTCCCCCATCACTGTTCGTGGAATTGTTCAGTAAGCCCACAACACTTCCGGGAGGATATCCTCCCAAAGGCCTTTGGAATCGTCGAGTCGTGTCTTCAGAGCCTAGAAGATAGTCCAATTAGTGGCCTCCGCTTGACCATTGCACTGAAGGTACGTCACCGAGGTTGTCCTCAGATCAATGCTAAGGCCTTCACAGAACTCTCGGAACTGATGGTTATCAAATTGCTTCCCACTATCCGTAACAAGTTACACCAAACCGACAAACGATGGATTTCCACACAAAGTTTCTGATTTTCATTTCAGTGATGCGAGCTAATGGTTCAGCTTCAACCCACTTCGTGAAGTAGTTGATGGCCATGATTAAGAACTTTCTCTGTCCAGTGGCTCATGGAAATAGTCCTAAAATGTCCATTCCCCATATAGGAAATGGCCATGGGGCAGACACTGATGACATTGGCGCAGTAGGCGAGTGGAGAAAATTAGCATGCCTCTGAAATTTTTCGCATTTTTTAACCAAGTCCGTTGCGTCTTGTCTCAGGTTCAGCCAATAATACCCCTGGCACATAACTACTTGCGCCAAGGCTATACCCCCAAGTGATTACCGCAGACTCCTTCGTGTGCCTCTTTGAGGGCGTAGCGCTTGGCCTAAGGCACCTGAGATAAGACATAGTATACGATCGCTTTGGTAACCTATGATTGTGTATCGAGCTGAGTGATGCATGACTCTTCTCGCCTCTTGCTTATCCTCGAGAAGTAATTCATTCTTTAAATAATCTATTATGGGATAGACCCATCTAGGCTCTAGATCCAAAGTCAACACTTTCTCCTCTCCAATGCTACGCTAAGGAGGGATATCTACTAGCACTCGTTTGATAAGCTCATGAAATGGTGGCGTAGCGAGCTTAGACAATGCGTCAGCCTTTGTGTTCTCTGCCCTTGCAACTTATCGGATCTCAAAGTAGTCAAATTGAGGCAGGAGGTTCCTTACCTTTGTAAGATTCTTAGCCATCATCTGGTCCTTTGCTTCATAGTCTCCTTTGATTTGGCAGACCACTAATTGTGAGTCACTGCAAGTTCCCACATGCCTTACTCCGAACTACAGCACAATTTTTAACCTCGTTATCAAAGAATCATACTTCGCCTCATTGTTTGATGCTTTGAAACCGAACTTTAAGGCATAATCAAGAACATACTCTTTTGGGCTAGTCAAGGTTAAGCTGGGACCACTTCCATATTGGTTTGAGGAACCGTCTACATATAAGGTCCAGAGGTTACCTCTTTAGTTCTTAATACCGTCTGGATTGACCTTGGGCTCTATGGATATGACTCCTCCTCCCTCGGTGGTGCATTCCACTATGAAATCATCTAAGACTTGAGCTTTTATAGTCGACCTTGGTTGAAATTTAACATCAAACTCGCTAAGCTCAATCGACCACTTTACCATCCTTCCAGAAGTTTCAAGCTTCTAAAAAAATTGTCTTAGAGGTTTGTCTGTGAGCACCACAATTGTGTGCGCCTTGAAATAAGGCCTCAGATTATGAGCTGAGACCACAATATTGTATGCAGATTTTTAATCATTGGATAATCCTCCAAGGACCCAACTTACATAATAAGTTGGCCTTTGCACTCCGTCTTCTTCTTTGATTAGCACTGAACTCACCGCGGTGTCTATAACTCCGAGGTACAAGTATAACATATCTCCTTATTGTGGCTTCGTTAGGAGCGAAGGTGAACCTAGTTAGGATTTTAAGTCGTCGAAGGCCCTCAAACACTCACCTGACCATGAGAATTGTTTTGCATTCCTCAAAATCTTGAAGAACGGCAAACTATTCTCAGCCGACCTTGACAAAAATGGACCAAGAGCAGCCAATCGCCCCATGAGCCTTTGCACTTCTTTCACTGGCTGAGGAGGTCTCATGTCCAACAAAGCCTGGATCTTCTGCGGATTAGCCTCGATCCCTCGTTGGGTTACCATGTAACCGAGGAACTTTCCCGAGGTTACTCCAAAAGCGCATTTGCTGGGGTTGAGTTTCATCTTGTAATGCCTAAGTACCACAAAGGTCTCCGCTAGATCATTTATGTGGTTCTTAGGCATTGAACTTTTCACTAACATGTCGTCCACATATACCTCGATATTATGCCAAATTTGAACTTTAAGAATCTTATTTACCAACCTCTGGTATGTCGCTCTTGCGTTCTTTAGTACAAAAGGCATGACTTTGTAGCAGTATAACCCCCGCTCAATCACAAAGGAGGTCTTGGTCTCGTCATCCGGGTGCATTCTAATATGATGATATCCTTGGAATGCATCCATGAAACTAAGGAACTCGCATCCTGATGTCGCATCCACTAGCTGATCCATCCTCGGAAGAGGGAAACTATCCTTTAGATATGCTTTGTTTAAGCTTGTGAAGTCCACACACATCCTCCAATTACTGTTGGTTTTATGCACAAGGACAACCTTTGATAACCAGTTTGGGCAAGCGACCTCTAGCACGTAGTCAGCATCAAGAAGCTTATCCACCTCTTCGTTGATGGCTTGGATTCTGTCTGGTGAGAAGCTCCTCTTTTTCTATCAGACATGTCTGAAGTCAGGATTCACATTAAGTCTGAACGATGACTCCTGGATCGATCCCTGACATGCCTAATTTGCTCCATGCAAACACATCTGAATTTTCTCTCAGAAGCTGAGTGAGCTTTAACGTAGTGTCCTTGTCCAGCAAGGAACCTATTTTCATAACCTTGTCATCATTCCCTTCGTAAAGTGGAATAGATATGAGGCTCTCAATTGGTTCGCCCGACTTCCTGGGTTTCTCCTCGGGTTCTAAGCTCTCAATGGTTAATGTCTCTGCATTTTTAATCTTCCCTTTCAGAGATGCGACATAGCATTGCCTCACCATCCCCTGTTCTCCTCGGACACACCCAACTCTGCTATTTATTGGGAATTTCATCAACAAGTGGTATGTTGAGACAATGGCTTTCATCTTGTTTAACCCAGGCCTTCCAATGATCACATTATAACTTGAAGGCACTCTCACAACTAGAAAATCAACCATGATGGTGGTCTGTCGAGGTTCATGGTCGGTAGAAAAGGAAATTTTTACTATTCCCTCTGGCTCCACCATTTCACCTGAGAGTCCAACTAATGATGTTTTCACTGGCTTCAATAATTTCTTGTCAATCTTCATTGTCTCGAAAGCATCATAAAAAAGTATATCCACCGAGCTCTCATTGTCCACCAAAACTCTTTTCACCTCATAATTTCCTATGGTCAAGGTGATAACCATGTCATCATCATGAGGGGTAAGGATTTTACCATAATCTTTCTCCGTGAAGGTAAGATGTCCTTTGTGTGTCTTCTGTCCGAGTCCTCTTTTCCCGTGGGTCCTGTGTCAGGGACTGTATTGCATATGCCTTACGAGCCGAGTTTCTCTCTCCTCCGGAGGGACCTCCTATGATAACATTGATAACTCTTCTTGTAGGTGGCTTGTTCCTCCTCGGGCTTGGTTCTCTTAGGTTTCGCGCATTCGGGCTACGCTCCCTTGATTGTCTTTGTTGTAGTTAAGGGCTGCCTTGGTCGTTCGCCACAAAATTTACAGGGATCCTCTATTTCATTCTTTAGAGTTTCACACTCATCCGTGTCATGGCCATGGTCACGATGGAATCGGCAATACTTATTATAGTTTCATTTGTTGGCTGAGGTTTGCATCTTCGCTGGCCATCTAACATAATCCTTGTCGCAAATGTACATCAAAACTTCACTCTTAGTACTGTTCAGAGGAGTATACATTTTAAACCTCGACGGAGCGGCCCGTTCCTTTGACGAGCTGGTGATGACGGACAGTCGGTCCCACACTCTCCGCCTCTTATCTCCTTTGCTAATGTCATTGGCATCTTTTATCCTTTTTTTTCTCCGAGGACTCATGCTCAGCCTTTACCCCCACTTTAGACATTTCTTCATCATTGATGTATTTCTCTGCTCTATTGAAAAGGTCAGCCAGTGATAGGTTCGACTTCTTCCCTGAAGAGAAAGCAAACCGTGACGATCTTCTCGCTCCACTCATGATTGCTGCCAATGCCACTAATTGGTCCAAGTCTTATATCTATAGGGCTTCTTTGTTGAAACTCTTGATGAAATCTCTTGATGTCTCGTCATTCCTCTGGCGGACACCCATAAGATGGGCCGAGGACTTCTTGTAGCGTTTGCTACTAAAGAAGTGGTTGAGGAACTCGTGAGCCAACTGCTTGAAAGAGAAAATGGGCATTGTTGGTAGGGATGAGAAATAAACTTGAGCACTATTTATTAGCGTAGCTAAAAAAGCTCGGCATTTAATGGCGTCGGTCTCCCCTTGGAGAATCATGTGTGCTTGGAAATTCTCAAGATTGTCACGAGGTTCTGAAGTTCCATCATAGTTCTCCACTTGGGGCATCTTGAAGCCGGTTGAGATTTCTTCTTTCATGATGTTTTCAATGAAGGGAGACTCCGTGGGCAAAAAGACGCCAGTCGTCGATTTCTTAACCTCTTTCCACATCAATTGCACATTTTCATTCATTTCTTGCAACTATCGTCTGAGGTTGTACTCCTCAGCCTTGTCAGGGTCTCTATCAAACCTGACCTCGCCCTCATCGTTTAAGGCTTTAGAGCCTTGGTCACGATTGTCTTCTTTTCCATTGTTTCCAAGGGATCCTTCTTTGTTAATGAAATCTCTCAACAACAATTTCAACTCCTGGATCTCCGCCTCCATCTTTTGGGTCCGCTGAGCCCCAGTCTTTGAGACACATTGGGCTTCATCTTTAGACCCTCATTGGTTAAGGTTTTGTCTTGATGCGCAAGAGTTCGCTTGACTTCCTTCAGCGTGCTCCATGGGGCGAGGAAGGATCGAGCGTGTTCCTTAGCTGTTTTTAGTTGTTTTCTTCTTAGTTGCCATTGTTTCTCAAATCCAATCGTCGTTATCTACAGACGACGCTAATTGATAATAAAATAAAATATGAATGACTGGATCAGAGGACACATGGTGAATTAGAGGTCCGACGTTATCCTAGAATCAACACACGAGCGACCATTAATTTGCCTGAAGTGACCTTTGCCTTTGCCTGAATCTGCACACGAGTGGCCTTTGCCTGAATCAATACACGAGCGGCCTTTACCTAAATCAGTACACGAGCCTTCGCCTTTGCCTGATCATCACACGAGCCTTCGCCTTTACCTGAATCATCACACGAGCCTTCGCCTTTGCCTGAATCATCACACGAGCCTTCGCCTTTGCCTGAATCAGCACACGAGCGACCTCTGCCTCTTCGGACGCCTGCAAATAAGAGCCCTAGGGTCGTACCCAAGGGTAGATACTCCGATGCCTAAGTTAGACCTTATTTAGAGTTGTATTTTGTGAGTGAGAGGTGACGCCCATTTTACCTAGCCAAGGTCTGCCTTTTATAAGAAAATGAGACCTTGCTAACCTAATTTGGCAAAGGAGTCATCCCGCAATTGGGCCTTGTGACAAAGGTGATAGTCGTCTGTCACAATTGAGCCTTTGAGGTAGCATAGGTGATACGGAGGTCAGGTTAGCGTTTGAGGTAGCAAAGGTGATACGGAGGTCAAGTCTACGCTGAGTCCGTCGGTCAACTTTTAATTAAATGGTATACATGTCCAAATCTCATAGCGTCACATATCCACATGTAAAATGACATATTTATCCCTCATCAGTACGTTTATTGCATAGATATTAATATTTATCATATTGAATATGATTAATATATATAAAAATTTGTGAAATTTTATTTTGATGGAAATGTATTTTTATCACATTAAACATGTTTTTTCACCTGAGTGTATGATACAACATATACCCGAATAATTTGCCCCCAATATCACTCGGTGTCAAATTTTCCATTCTTCTCAGCCATTATTATATACACTCAGAGATGAATATTAAATACAATAGAGATGTATAATTTTCGATTGATGATACCTATTGTTATGTGTTCATCTATATTATGAAAATTTGTACTTTATTACATTGAGATTAATACTTATTTTACTGGAGATGATTAAGATATAGATGGATTTATAAAAATAAAAATTGATATTTATCATAATGGAAACGTACCTTTATCACAATGAAATTGAACATTTATCAGAATAAATATAAATTTATATAATAGGGAATATAAACATTAATATGAACATTTTTATACATATTAAGTTTTTATAAATTTACTTTTATCATAGTAATAATGAAAATATTTCACAACAAATATAAAAATTTATTTTAAATGTACATTAATCATATTCAACATGTTATTTCTACTAGAGTGTACCTAATAATTTATTCTTCTTACCATGTTGGGCCTCTTGGGCCTTGCGTGTTAGAACGTCGAGGCCGTAACCCGCAACAGACGCCTACTGCATCGCCCTCCTCCAAGGCACAACGACGTCGTTGAGCATTCGGTGCGTGCAGGATACAGAAGATTCCCAATTTCAAAGGGGGAAAACAAAACATAAAATAATCTAAATTGAAAGGCAAACTGAAAATCGATAGGGATTCAAGTTCCATTTATCGTCACCATGGCTATGCAAGCTGGAATAGGATTATCGAGGATCGTCTTCATTTTAGGAGCAAGTATGAGTGCATACATGTGTTACATGTATTTGATTTCATTTTTATGTGTTTTTGTGTATGATCTGAGCAGTTTTTTTTTATTTTTTTTGCTTTGGCTTTTGATATGGACTAGGTTATACCGGAACTATACTGGTGAAGAACGGCAAATTATCAGATGTATTGGGTGAGTTGCAGGTACTGTAGTTCGCGAAATAGTGCCGCTTATTTTTGTTAAATTTAGCTGTGTATTGATTTCTTGAATGTCATTCCCCCCTCTCATGTGATGAGTTTAACTTTGAGTAGAAGTGTATTTTCTGTGCGTTGAACTTTTTGCTGTCTTCATCTATGGAATATAATTATCAAAATGTCTTGGTGTTCAATATATACCTGGTCATTTGGGGGAATAAGAGATTCACAATTGTCAACGGAGATGATTCTGTACGATGGGGACAATTGAATATAGATATCTTTCCTGATATTAAGCTGGCAATGAATGTTACTTTTGCAAAAAAATTGGTGTGCTATCCAAAACATATTTGTCAATTTAAAAGTGTATTGTGTCTGCAATGAATTTGAATGGAGTGTGTGTCAATTATAAATTTTTGGATTTGTGAGTCTTAGTAAAGCCCTAAATGCTGCAGAATTTGGTTAAACGCATGGAGAAAACTGGGGAGACAGATGGGGACTCTGACAATTCTGATGCCATTATTACCCAGGTATGACAGTATGAATTGGTTTAACTTTGTTACTGTGGTCCCTTTTTTTTTTTTTAAACTCTGGGTGTTTCTTTATTTCCAAACGGATTAGACACAGGAGAGATCAAATTTATCTGTTATCACTGTTTAAATCCTTATTTCTGTTAAAATAAACGTAAATTATAGCTATCAGGAGACTTTGGAACTTTGCTGTTTAATATGGCCAGAGTATTTCTGATGTTTGACTTTGGAATGACTGTATTGGAGTTGATAATTGATTTCCACCTTGATCGAGTCACCTGGAACATCATCAGACTGTTTGATTTCAGCTATATCTAGTTTCTTCTCCAAATAATGAGACGTATTACATTTCCCAGTGCACTTTTATACACACATTTTATAGCAAATCATATCAAATCTCTCCCCCCAAAATACCTCCAAAACTTCCGATCAGTTTTCCACTAAACAATTTTTTTTTGGTTATTTTTCTTCGAGGATGTATGAATTTTATGTTTTTTTGTAGAACCTTATTTTATGAATATATCAGAATGAGCCTAAAAGCACTTGATTTTAATGTTTGTGAATCATTTCGAAATGACTGGTTTAAAAATATTTTAATTTTTATTAATTTCTTAAAGGTTCGTCGTTTAGCCATGGAGGTTCGCCAACTAGCCTCAGCTAGGCAGATTACTGTTCTGAATGGGAACTCTGGCCAGAGTAAGTGTCCTGTGTTGATGTCCTAGCATCAAGGATTTATAACTGTCTAAGTGATTCTCCTCCTTTATCCTCGTGACAGGCAACTTAACATGTCTAGTAATGCCCGCTGCTGCTTTGGGGGCTGTGGGTTATGGATACATGTGGTGGAAGGTAAGACTGCATATTTTTTTGCATTCATTGTGTTGCTTTGGAGCATCTCATTGGGAATACTTTTTACTGGTTATTGTGCATTTTACAGGAAACTTATTAATCCGTCTTTATGTTTTGAGGCCCTTTTGATTCTCTGTCTGTAAATTGTAGGGTCTTTCATTTTCAGACCTGATGTATGTAACAAAGCAGAACATGGCAAATGCTGTTTCAAACTTGACAAAGCATTTGGATCATGTATCTGAGGCTCTCGCAGTAAGTATGCCATTTTGTGATTGTAGTCATCGCAATCATCAGTGTTTTCTATTTATGCATCCTAGTGACCAGACATAAGGAATTTGGTGTATACTGTACTTAAATGCAACTGCTGATTGTTATTGTGTGATTTTTAGACATTGCACCATCCAGTGATTAAAAAAGCGTGAGGCGCCGAGTCCTTCAAACACCTAGGCGCTCGCCTCATCGAAGCGAGGCGCCTTAATAAAAAATAAATATAAATATATCTGTATTTTTTTATCATAGACAAATATGTACAAAATTCATAATTTTATCAAGATTTAACAAGTTTGTAGAAAAAAAAGAGGTAAAATTGAAAAAGAAAAAAAAGCCGACAACAACAGATGCTCGTCGGATGCTGCGGGCATTTTAACGCTTGTCGGAGGAGAAAAGCACGGATGCTAAGGTGAGGAAAAGAGGTGGAAGCATGGTTTTTCATGTTTTGTTTGAAAATTGTAAAATTAACCTTTAAAATTAGGGTTTGGGCCGCAGTTTCGCAAGGCGCTCGCCTCAGGCGCCTCACGCCTCATGCGAGGCGTCCCCTAGGTGGCGCCTTGGTGAAGCTCACTTTGCCTCACATGTATGAGGCGCTGAGGCCTCCAATCGCCTCGCCTAGAGCCTAGATGGCGTCTAGAAGGCGCTTTTTTAACCACTGGCACCATCATTTTCCTATTTGGGCATCCTAGTGACTAAATACATCAAGTGACTTTTGTTTCTTATATAGTTGAAATGCTGATGGTGATTTTTGTTGATCTTTTATTTTTGATTGGTTAGATGAGAATAGTTGTGTGCGATTTTATCAACTTTCTTTGTTTCCCTTCATGACCTTTACTTTAAACAAGTTATTTTGATTCGACTTTATTTACTATGCAGTATTCCCTAGGAAATTTATTTTCATGGTGCAACCTTAGCGTAAATGAGATTTTTTTGTAGCTTGATAGTCAAAGTCTTTCGTTTGTATTTTATTTTTTTGGGTTGTGCAGGCAACAAAACGGCACTTGACACAGAGAATAGAAAATTTGGATGGGAAACTCGACGAACAAGTAGAGATTTCCAAATTAATTAGGAATGAGGTACATTGATGTGGGTTTATTATTTTTCCATGTTAACTCAGGCAATGGTGAATCAGCATGGTATTCGTTCTCATTGAATTAGAATGCAGAAGAAAATGTCTCTTACTGTGACTATCATGCAGATGCTCATTGCCTTTATTTTGAACATGTGAACCAGGTTAACGACGTGCGTGGTGATGTCTCCCAAATTGGCTTAGACTTGGATGAGTTGCAGAGGATGGTTTCTGGTTTGGTGGGTGATTTCATGTAGTATTTTGTTATTTCTAAGAATTTAATCTCACTTTGTGATATTGATAAGACACATTTTCGAAATATATAAATATGGAAATGATAGGATCTTGATAGGATGCTTAGATCTTAATTTATTCCCTTAAAAGAGTATTTAATTTCTTGCCTGTTTCACCTTTTATAGTTGTAACAGCAATAATAAACTTACCTCAATAGCAAAGGCTATTACTATGAAATTATTGCTTGCTTAACCTCTAGTGGACTCCCTATATTTATACTAAACTATTACTCTATAAAAGGTAAAAGAAGCAAGAAATTAAATACTCTTTAAGGGAATCAATTAAGATTCCACAAATTAAGCATCCTATCAAGATCCTGAAATTAAGCCTCCCATCATCGACTTATTCATTTCCATATTTATTTATTTACAAAATGTGTCTCTATCATTGCGGACCATTGGAAAATAGCCTTGTCCACAAGGCCAGAGTTAGTAAATGAACCTCGAGATCAACCCATGTCATCTACAACCTCGTCTTCATCCTCTCCAGCAAGTGTTGAACGTAGAAACATGGTAGGGCAGACATCTAACGGCTTGTAGGGATGCTGATGATGAAAACAAGGGTCTATCGTTTGTAAATCCTGGTTCTGTTGGTGTGAATAGTGGTGGGCATCAGTTTGTGCAACGTGCGTGAAAGTGGCTGTTGAAGTCGCTGTCGCTGGAAAAACATTCTTCGCAGAAGAGTTTTTTGTTCAAAAGAGGTATAATTGAATTGGGTTTTAGGCTGAGTAGGTGAAATACATGCAAGAGGTAAGGAGGCTGAAGTGATGGTAATGGCAGAATCCTCTTTGGCTACTGATAGGGGTTTAGGGTGATATGAACTTGAGCGATCAATTTGAGAGATTTCAGCGACACTACTTGATTCAGTTTGTTGCTTGCCTAACACGAACTTTTTAACCAAGTTCGTAAGCTTGGCGATGGCATCCACCCACATTCAACGTCCACTGGTGGGGAAGAGAAGTTGCTACCAAATTGTTCCATAAGTTTAGATTTAAGTTGTGACCAGGTAAGCGAGAGAGTCTGTTGTTGAAGCCCCCGCATCCAATGCAGGGCAGGCCCTTCCATACAAACAAACGCAGTGGGAACCTTCAATTCATCTTGCGTGCAGTGAATGGTGAAATACTCTTCGGCCAGAGCCATCCACCCACTAGGTCGGTACCATCAAATATGGCATTGCAATCCGTTTGGTAGTTGGATGGAAATTGTCCGTGGCGGCTATTGGGGAAGGTGGTTTGTGAATATTGAATCGATTGATGGCCTGACTCTTCTTCATGGCTACTACTCGGGATTTTATGTATGTGGCTGTCGTTCGTGGGCAGGTCGAACCAATTGATAGGCGTAAAGGATCAGAAAATATATTTATAGTAAAGAGTAGAGGTTTATTGATGATAAATAACAAACGAGCAATCAAAGTTTTAATCACTTCTCAGCAGAATATAATCTGCCCAGCAAGAATAAACTTGCCTCAATAGCCAAGGCTATTACAATGAAATTATGCTTAACCTCTAGTGGACTCCCTATATTTATACTAAACTATTACAACTATAAAATGTAAAAGAAGCAAGAAATTAAATACTCTCCCATAATTAAGCATCTTATCAATTTCCTGAAATTGCGCCTCACTTATTCATTTCCATATTTATTTGTTTCCAAAATGGGTCTCTATCAGTTATCACTCAATATATGTTCAGTTCTTTATTCTATAATAAATGTGGCCCTTTTCGTCAGCTTTTTGATGTTTGAAGGTAAAGTTATTATGTTTTGGGGTTATAAAGAACCGGGCTCTTCGCCTTTTAAAAAAATTATGGCTATGTAAGCTTCTCATTTGCTTCTATTAGCACTTGTTAATAGGCAAATGTAGTAACAGTGATTGTCGGATGCTTCAGATGTGTCATTTTGCTGCTCAGGGTGAAGTCCTCACTTGATTTTGCTGAACTCTTTATTTTATTGCTGGTATTCACACCATTATAGCTAATGGTCTAGATAAAAGATATATATTATATCTTCACTACTATTTAAATGTGATCTTAACTTTCTATATGTTAAGGTGTGGTTCACAAGGGCTCGAAGAAATTAGACTTTCTATGCGATGAACAACAAAGAAAGTGATTTTAGAGATGCTTTGGCATTTGACTTTATTACTATGTGTTGCAGATCAGTATTGACTGCACACATGAGGAAGTTTGATTTTGAGCGTATGAATTGAGCATTAGAATATTCTAATTTGGAGTGGTCATGTCAACGAGTTGAGAAACCCCAAACATTAGAAGCAATTAAATTGTATTATTGCTAAAATAGTTTTACTAATGTGATCAAGAAAAAGTTTCAAGTGACAGACCCCTTTTGCAACTGCATGTTGCAACTTACATTATGGATGCTCTAGACTATTGTTGCATCTATGATGAACTTCAGTATGATAACTCCAAGTAATAGAATTACAAGGTGTTGTTGACTTGGTACTATATCCTCTGTATACTTGGAAACAAACAGTTTATTGTATTATCATTTGCGATATCCTTTGTCAGAAATCTTAATGCGAAGCTTTTGATGTCGATTACATGAAGTGAGTTCGTGGATGCATCTCGTACGAAAATAAACAGATTTACCATTACGAGGGAAAAAGAGAGTGGAATTAACTACAGTATTTAAATTCACAGCAGTTGATAATTATTTTACGACTGTAGATACAAGATAAATTTTGGGTGGGCTATCGTCATTAAGGCAGAATTAAGAGCTGGTTAAAGAATCTTCAGATCAGTAGATTTAGGATTTGTACTGAAATATCCTGCTGCTTTTTGTCTTTAAGCTGATATTTCAGTTGACACTTGGTGTTCTCTATATATGCATGTGCAACTCAGATGAGACATGTTCGTATTACATCCCAGAAATGCCTCTCTAGAGATATTTTACTTGCCACATTTTCTTTGTGAAAACAATCATCTCAAAAGGCTGCTTTGTCAATCTTTCTCGTCTTCTTGTTTCTGTGATGTGCTAAGGACGTCATACAATTATTTATGCATGGAAATTTCTGCTTTGGTTTACACACTTGGTCATTATGTTGCATATTCATGCCGTGTAAAGCTTCATTATTTTCATTATCCCCCTCTGATCCTGTATCTGGTTTGCAGGATGGCAAGTTACTTTCACTAGAAGGCAAACAGGTGAAATAACTAACACATTTAGTCTTAAGCTAACTATCTTTTGTTACACTTCAAATCAACTCTATGTTTACCTAAAGCTCTAGAGAAGATTTTCTTCTTGGGCTTTAAAGATTTACTGTTATTCCCTACTTAATCTTATAGGAGCTTGCAAATGCTGGGGTAATGTACCTGTGTGGCATTGTAAATGGAAGAAAGGTGAAAATGCCTGAAATGCTTCAGGTTTGCAACTCTTCTCGTTTCTTCAATTTCTCCATACAAGTATTAAATGTTGCTTGACTATACAGATTGTTTTGCATTTAATTGGGGCTGTAGTTATTATTTTTGCGACCTTTTCTTTTTTCTGTGTAGCATTTTTATAATTTTAGGGGGGACATGTACCGAATGACAGTAAATTTGTAACAGAAACTCAAAGGTGGATTTTAAATTGGTACCAGGAGGATAAAACCAACCATTTATTAATATCGGTTATAAATGCAGAAGGAAACTATAGACGAGATGAACCCCTCCTAAGTCAGTCAAGCAATCTATGATTTGTTGCAACAGAACATTAATTTACTGATACATCATGTACTTGTTTATTTATCTATATAAACTTACCCGTGGTCACCCAAACAAGGTAGTGCCAGGCCTATTTTCTCGTGCATCATTTACGTTTTTGTTCATTGTAGCTATATTCTCTGTGCTAGCCTCTTGTGACAACATTTTGTTTTGATATATAATTACACAATTTATTTTTGTGGAATCAGATGTGTTTGTGGGGGTGGGGTGTTCAAACTTCCAACCGAGTTATACTGGGGTCATTTTGTAGAATGTTTTTGTTGTCGGCCAACTTTGAATTCTGATGTTAACTGATGCTGAAATTCTCAGTGGTTAATGCTTATTGATTAACAGTATTTAATACATTTTCTCCATGGGTTTATGCAGGATCAGTTTAAAATTGCTGGAAACTCAACACCAACTCTATTGGTAATCATCTATTTTCCCACTCCCACAAATATTTTTTGCAATGGAGAAGGAATGATCAAAGCACATAATATAGTAATTGCACTTCTATAATACCTTGTGCCTCATCAATGCATGAAGGGGTCTAAAAGTTTAAAGTTCGCAATTGCATCTCTGTTTGATCTTTTTGGCTTTCATTTATTTATGGGATTTTTACAAATAAAACCCTGAGTTTTGCGTTATTTACAACTAAATATAAACTTCTGTGTTAGAAATTGGATTATCGTTGAATGCAGTAAAATGCCAAAATTTGCAACAGGGATTCAGTATTATGATTGCTACAAAATATGATAATTTTAATTTTGTTTAAATAGTATTATGTTCAGTAATATATTTATTTTTGTTTAAATAGTATTATGTTCTTTCCCTTTTTTGTATATTCAACTCAATGTAATATTATTACCTAAAATCACTCTTATCATTGTACCTCACATGCTCATTTTTTTAGGGTCTCAAGGAGATTGCTGATTCCTTGTCATCTGGAAATAAATTATTGTTAAATGGATTTGCAAAGGATGATTCTGATAAGTTGAATAAAACCTTGACGAGGTATATTATTTGATACTTATCTTGTTATCAAAATTGGGTTGAGTTTTGAAGTGAATGTTGTGGTAATTGATGATATGAGGGGCAACTTGCTCGTCTTTGTAGACACACTCATGGTACACCCTTTCTTACATTTGCACCATTTCTGCATTTAATACACAATGGTGTTAAAACTGCAGGACGGCATCAAACAAGTGTTGACTGCCGCCAGTTTCGTGGAGCGAGATTCCCTATGCAATATAATCTGATCGATTATTATCTCCTAGAGATGAAATGATGAAACTCCACAATTTCTCTTGAAAAAGGCCTCTATATATGCACCCTGATTTTATTCTGTTCGTGTTTATAACTTTTATATGCTGTACATATTGAAAGTTGCGAGCTACTATTAGACATTGTTGAGCTAATCAAAATTATCGACACCCCGGTAATGTATCCAGAATCAGTTTGGTTCCAGTCCGAAAAGGAAATATTAATATTTTTATGAGTTATATATACATTGCGATATTTACAAGTGTATATATAAGTTTCTGTCTACCAAGTCATGCATTTTTTTTATTTTATTTTTTTCGCATTAACACATTTCCTATCATTAGGACAAAAATAGTCATCTACTTCTGTTCAAAATAATAAATGAAAAAACAGACATCTACTTAGAGTTAATTACTACACATGTGCATGATGTTCATATATTTTCTTTAAAATGTCCTTCAACTTCGCTAGATGTAAATGTTTTCTACTAAATATTCATTACTTTCTCTTATATGTTCATCAGTTCACCGTTAAAACTATTATCGTGTTAATTTATTTGATTAATTGATGTTTATTTTGTTGTATGTCTTCCTCTTGTTCAACAATGTTTTTTCTATTGTTGTAGTTATAGATAAAGTTGAAATTGTAAACTGATTAAATGCCAATTTATAACTGCATGAGTTGTTTTCCAATCAATTTGGCCGTTGCTCCTATAAAAATGGTAGTTATGTTGTTAAATGTGTATGAGCTACTCAATACTTTTTGTAATGTTAAACGTATGGGAACTTTTACGTTCCTTCGTGAAACCATTTTTGCTTGATAGATACTATTTGATTAAATTTAGGTTTTTATATTAAAAAATAAACGACGGTAGATACAGGAGGAGTGTGGGGCATGAAGCCGTAAAAACACCTTCGGGAACAGAACCAGTGGAGACGGGTGGGGGCTGTAGCTCAGAGGATTAGAGCACGTAGCTACGAACTACGGTGTTGGGGTTCGAATCCCTGCTCGCCCACAACCGGCCAAAAAGGAATCTACAAAATCATTCATCATCTTAGAACTCCTTTCTTCAAAGGATGTAGTGATTTCTTAAATTTATACCATTAAAATATCACAATATCTATTGGTTGTGCTTAAAAGATTGCTAAATAGAGCTATTGTTTGTGTTTGAAAGATTATGAATGAATTTATATATACTATTGGCCAATTCACGATAAATTAATGTTTGGATAAAATTCCCTTCCGGCATCATTGCACCTCAAGGACTCAAAAATATCTTGGAATATATTCAAAGTTCAGCATAGGTTAAAGTTTCACATATTAAATTATTATAAAATATGAGATGAGTCTCATATAAATATTTGTCAAAGTTTATTTATTTTTAAAAATAAAAAAGGTTTCAAGATATTGTGCAACCAAGTCAAAAGATTGTTCGTACGATGGTTACTCATGCTTCGGTTCCCATGGTCAGATAGCATTCATTAGTCCGAAAAAGATAATAATTTGATGAGTTATACACGGGTATTTGACCAATAAATATAAAATATAAGTTCTTAATGCCTGCTAATTAGTTATGCATTTTTTTTAATTATTTTATTTCTTCGCATTGTATGTTCATTAGTTCACATTTGTATGATATTCTTAAAAATATCCTTCACTTTTACTAGATGTTCAATGTCTACAACTTTTCTCTTATATGTTCATTATTGCACCAATAAAATGCTCATCACTTCTTATGACAAAAATGTTCAGACTATTATCATAAATATTCATCGCTTTCATGATAATATTCACCACTACTATGAGGATTGTTCATCACTAGCTTCTCAATGTCCATCACTCAACCTTAAATGTTCATCACATATCTCTTAAATGTTAATTAGTTTCTCGTAATGATCATATATTTTCTAAAAATTGTCCTTCGCCTTTACTGTATTTTCACGTGTATTATTCTAAAAATCAATTCGTTTTCTCTTATATACTCATCAGTTCATCGATAATTTCTTTTATCAATTATATGGTAAAAATGTCCATCTCTATTATCATAAATGCTCATAACTATTATGATAAATATTTACCACTACTATGTAAAATTTCATCACTTAACAATTAAATGTTCATCACATTTGTGATGAATGTACATCACTTTTCTTCCAAGTATTCATCAGTTATTTGCTTAAAAATGTTCATCAATTTACCAAATGTTCATTTAATAACTTATAAATATTCACTTTTCTCAAAATGTTCACATGTTTTCTAAATAATGTCCAATACTTTCCTTCTCAGTGTTTGTTATTTCATGGAAATTATCACTATTTCTCAGAAAAGAGACAAGGACAAAAAATTCTTCTCCAACGTAATAGACCATCACAACGTTTTCTAATTATTTTCTTTAAATACTCACTGGACAGGGTTGGCAGCTGTTAACTTCAAGTTAGCAACTAAGGTTGGCAAGAAAAATGTCGTAGAGTTTGTAGCGGAAATTACTTGAAAAATGTTCTGAGTAAACTAAAATTGGCAAAGTAAAATAGTAAGCAACTGCAATTACTAAAAGTAATATGGTGCGGAATGTAAATGTGTAGAAATTAAATGACACAAGTATTTTTATGAGCTTTAAAAGTTGGGCAACACTCTTGTTAGGCCGGATAACGGATCATTCGTTAGGCCAAAATTTCATACCGGTACATTATAACCAATACATTATAGTAAAAAATCAATACATCATAATAAAAAATTAATACATCATAAGACGGGTCAGATATTTATGAAAAACCAGTACTTTTGAGTACAAAAACCAATACATCATAGTTCAAAAACCAATACATTATAGTATCGGGTCAGATGGTCTAACGGGTCATGCCCGTCAATCTGGCTTAACACAAGTCTTTGCCTTAAAAGTTTGTTAATTTAGGGATGAAAATAGATTGGGCCGGGTGGGGTACTAGAAGACCCGGACACCCATATTTTTAATGCATAATAAATGAATATATTACTATAAAAATCTAAATATAATTGAAAACTAAATAAAAATACAATAAACCAAAAAATAATATAAAATTATTATACATCCATTAACTTATTTATAAATTTATTTATCATTTATTTTGTTTCACTAATGTATATTATCCAAAAAAAAATTACTGTCAATATATAAGTTTAATATAATATTAAGTGAATAAACAATTAAATAATTATGTGAAATATATATTTAAAATATATATAAAATATTTAAAAAATATATATATTACACAGGGCGGGGCAGGTACCCATGGGCCATGGGTGGAAGTGGTGCTCGAATTAACCCCGCCCCTCTGTGGAACACGGGGCGGGGTGTTCCAAGTGGCACGGGCCAAGGCGTGTCAAGGCAGGCCATACCAAAATTGCCATCCCTATGTGCAACCCCTCTACTGCTTGAGATTTAAAAGTATGTTCCTTGATACAAGATTTGTTGTCTTGACAAGTTTTCTAACACACTAACTAGATTCAAATGTCCTCCCTAGTTGTTGAAATAGTCTTGATGCCCAATGCTTGGAGTTAGCTTGTTCCACCTCAGTTACTGATTATAAAATTTGAATGTCTATGATTTTGAAAATAAGTATCAATTTGTGATGTTCTTGTCAATGTTAGCCAACACTGGTTAACAACATCAACCAGAGTTAATCGAAAATTATGCAGCGGAAATTAATTAAGAACACAACAAATTAAATTCAGTTCACAAGTAAAATACTTGTGAACTTGGGTGTACAAACCCGAAAACTATATTACTTATCTTGTTCACGATCAATACAAAAATATGAATCAAAAACTTGATACTAAATACTTGTCGCCGTGATGACAAGATCTTCTCCGTTGGTTACGCAACTTCAAAGAACTTGATAATCTCGAACAATGGCTCCAAGTAGTCTTCACTTCCTTTCTTTGCTGTGCGTCTTCTCTCTCAAAAATCCGTGCGTCAAAAAGTGATTACAAGTTTTAGGATTCTCTTGTCTTAAATAGAGAATCCTAAAATTCTAAACTTGGTAAGCAAGTAAAAGAAATCCTAAACATAATCTAGGAAACTAAATAAAGTCTTGTACATAAACTATGAAACAAATAAACTCCTAAATCTAGTTTCGTGACTTATTTTGCGCCCAAGAAAGGCAAATAACAAAATAGGAATTATTGCCAAGAATAAATTTCTCAACAATCTCCCCCTTTTGCCTTTCTGGACAAAATACCCAAGACGCATGAAAATGATCAAAAGATTAAAAACTCCCCCTTGAATTAGAAGCTCCCCCTACATTAGAAACTCCCCCTAAATGAAGTAACAATTATTTAAATCAAACAAAAACGAACCACATTCACAGCAGCGTCTTCACATTCTCCTCCCCCTTTTTGTTCTGAAAGCAAAATAATTTCAACAAATGAGTCCCGAAGCGCCTGGTGCTGTGCAACCTGGTTATCAAACAAAGTAATATGGGCTAGGACAAACGGAGCAGAAAAATGAACCATGTTGGTACTGATGTTGAGAATACCAGAACCAACACCGGACATGACACTAGCTCGAAGAGGCGCCTCGGTGCCAAAAAAAGGTAATCAGAGTCTGCTTCACGAAAACAGCAACGGGGATTTGGTGCTCAACAATCATGCCTTGATTTTGAAATCCCAAGAATAGCTCTTCAGCTTCACTCGTCAAGAACCTCGTGGAGATTGGTTCCATGTCTTCAATCTCGACGTCTTGAGACGGAGCCTCATCAGAGCTAGCAGATTAGTCGGAGGCAAATGTTGACATCGGTGCACTAGCAAATGGAATATTGTCAGAATCGAAGCTTGGAGAAGAGACAGGATTTTCTGTAGGGGATGTTGATTTCGGTGACACAACACCAGAACCAACATGGGCTGACACGACAGCTTTGGATTTCTTCTTTTCTCTCTTTGGGTGGAATCTTCTTATTATCTAGACGCACAACCTGTTTTCGGAGCTTTGCTGGGTGACAGTGAATTCGACATTCTGTAAGAGAATTGGAAACAACCACAACCACAAAATAGAGTGCCGTAGGCATTAAAATTGAGAGAAAGGAAAAGTAAAAAAAAACTTTAACTTGTCAATTTGGGTAAAGATGACCAAAGTAGGGAAGGAAATGGGTAAATAAAGAATAAACTGAATAAATAACCCCCCACTACCGATTTTAAAACCCAAATTCTCTTTCTCAAAATAAGACACACGATCTCTATGCTTAAATAGCCCACTATCTCTTAATTGGAGAATAAGAATCACAAACCCCAACTACAAATTAAAACTGAGATAGAGCTAGATTTTTATAAACCATCACCACAGTTGAACAAAGCATTTGCAAAGCAAATTTTCACTCACCAAATAAATATCTTTATTGCCTGTCCAACCGTCCGATTACAACTCCACTGAAACACGCGGTTAGCAAGATTCAAAACAAGATTAAAACTGTTAAAATAATTCACATTACGGTTTTAGTGACTCGATCAGTGTTGCTTTTTATTACTGACAACATTATAACCAACATTGGCTCAGGCGAAGTCAATGGAAACTTACCCCTTAACCCAAGTTAATGACTACGTCAAAATCGCTCAAGACGATGAAATTTAAAGATTGGATCAATTTGAATCCAGATTTTCTTCATCTTTTTTGAGTTTTGAAGAGAAATAGCTTATGTTTAACAATTGCTGTTAACACCTCTTGTTTTTGGACCTGGGAGAAAACCAGTTTCTGCGGGCAAGCTCCACAATCACCTAATTGAAGAGGTTAGTCTTTTTGTCATCACTTTCATTGCAACACAAGACCTTATCGCACTTTCAACCAGACTCAATGCATTTTTGGATTATGTATGAAAATAAAATTAAAAAATACATGCAAAATTATACAGATGTTGTGACTGATGTTGATATGGTGTGTCACAACATCACAAACTAACATTGGCTTAGACAATGCACATACTGAGATCTCTTCTCAAATGAGAGAAGGTCTCTAAATCTAATACCTTTGTGAAGATGTCAGCAAGCTTATTGTTTGTCCCTATATGCTCAAGGCTAACTATCTTCATCTCATCCATGTCTCGAATAAAGTTGTACCTTATGTCAATGTGTTTGATTTAAAAATGTTGGACCAGAATTTTCGAGATATCATAGAGCACACTCAATATTCTACTATGTAGATCGTAGTCCTCTATCATTTGGTTCATCCACAATAACTGTGTATAAGTACTTCCAGCTGCAATATACTCGGCGTTAGATGTAGAAAGAGAAATGCAATTCTATTTTTTTCTATACCAAGATATAAGACTTTTAGCATATTTGGACTCAAAAAGAAAAATACCATCATCCATTTGTTTAATTTGCAAACCAAGATAATAAGAAAGATTACCTTCCATGCTCATCTAGAATGTATCAGACATTTTCGTAATAAACTCACTTACCATCGATTCAATATGAGTGACTGGAGAAAACGTCTTATCTGAATCTGAGTCTGATCTTGGATCAGCTTGAGTCGATGTTGGGTTTGATGTTGAGTTCCCAGAACCGTCATCGAAACCAACATCACTAATTTCTTTAATTTTTACACCTGCATCTTCGATTTGATAGCGGTTGTCTGATGTCCTCTGACCAGTAACAATACATGTATTTCCCTCGTCATAAACTTCACAATTTTCATGAGTGAACTTGACATTAAAACCACCATCGCACAGTTGGCTGATGCTTATCAAGTTCGCAGTTAAGCCTTCAATAAGTAACACATTCTCCAGAGTTATAACGCCGGGAACATGGAGAGTTCCTTGACCAATGATTTGGCCATTTGTGCCTCCACCATATTTTACTTTTCCATCTCAAAACCTGAGAATGTTGGAAAGTAATTCTTCTGATCTGGTCATATGCTTCGAGCATCCACTATCAAAGTACCAGGCTCCAGGGACGTGGGATTTCAGGGAGGTATGGATCATATTGCACTTGATGTTATTTCTCTTGACCCACACTTCTTTGAACCTGGTGTTGGTATTGATGTTGGTAACATGGGAACCAACATGGGATTCAACAGTCAATTTTGTCCTTTTAAAATGAGTTTTCTTGCCAACAAGCTTCCAGCAGTATGGTCGTATGTGACCTGGTTCACCACAGTGATGGCACACGTATTGTCTTCTTCTCCTCTTGTGGCGTTTGGTCGACTTCACCTTTTGACTTGAAATTGGCTTTTGAACATGCTTGTATCCAATCCCGTGTTTCGAAGAATCCAGGATACCCTATTCCATAATTTCATCCAGATTGACCTTGACCTTATTGAGGTTTGTGAGGGTTTCTTGGACCTTCTTCAATTCGGTCTTTACCCGTTCTAGCTCATCATCCTTTTTGGTGAGGGATGACTCCAATCGGACAATTATATTAAGTTGATCATCATTTTCCTTAGTCAATTTGCCCATCTCGATTCTATGATCCTTGACTTTGAGTACTTGTTTTTCCCAACTAGCATATAATTGCTCATACTCAATGCTCAGCTTCTCGTACTCGTCAAGAGATTCATCAACCTCATCGTCATCTTCAATGTACTCTATAGCAATAAAGCTCTTCTTGCTCAGAGTATCCATAGTACCTAGACAAATAAAGATCAGTGCTTAAAAGGTTAAGTAACCCGCTCTAGATGCCAATTATAAAATTTGAAGGTCTATGATTTTGAAAATAAGTATCAGTTTGTGATGTTGTTATCAATGTTAGCCAACACTGGTTAACAACATCAACCAGATTTAATCGAAAATTATGCAGCGGAAATTAAATTAATAACACAACAAATTAAATTCAGTTCACAAGTAAAATACTTGTGAACTTGGGTGTACAAAACAAAAAAATATATTATTTATCCTGTTCACGATCAATACAAAAATATGAAGTAATATACGAAAACTAGAATATCAAAAACTTGATACTAAATACTTGTCGCCGTGATGACAAGATCTTCTCCGTTGGTTACGCAACTTCAAAGAACTTGATAATCTCGAACAATGGCTCCAAGTAGTCTTCACTTCCTTTCCTTGCTGTGCGTCTTGAGTTGCGTCTTCTCTCTCAAAAATCCGCGCGTCAAAAAGTGATTACAAGCTTTAGGATTCTCTTGTCTTAAATAGACAATCCTAGAATCCTAAAGTTGGTAAACAAGTAAAACAAATCCTAAACACAATTTAGGAAACTAAATAAAGTCTTGTACATAAACTAGGAAACAAATAAACTCCTAAATCTAGTTTCCTAACTTATTTTGTGCCCAAGAAAGGCAAATAATAAAATAGGAATTATTTTCAAGAATAAATTCCTCAACACTGATACTCCCCGTTAACCAACTGAAAGCTCACCCAGTATTCAGTAATCCAGCTTCTTCTCTTCTTGGTTCTCTGACTAAGCTCTCTACAGATCCACTTAAGATCACTTTGATGTAGTTGATACCATCTTCTTGAAAACACTTGGCAGTTGAGTTTGATGAGTGTGAATGCTTTGCTTCTTCTCAAGAGTTAATCACTTTTTGCCTAGTTAAATTGTATCTCAAATTTGAAAGATGAGATAATTTTTAACTAGTGGATTTAAGATCTTTGATTGAGTACAATAGAAAACTTGGAGCTGCAATCAGTATTCATAAAAGGAGTCCTTTTTTTTTAGGAAAAAGCTCTCAGTCAGTCAGTTTTTGTTAGAGAGAGAAACGCCCCCTCACTAAGTGCCTAAACTTTACTTTTCTTGAAGATTTGCTTGAAGTTGGAGAGAATTCTGCTTGAAGATTTCTTTAAAGATTGCTTGAATCTTCCTTGAATCTTGCTTGAAGATTTGAATTTTGGGGCCCACCTCCTGATTCTTCTCTTCAATTACTTGAGGATTTGAAGATTACTTGAAGTTCTGCTTGAAGAAGTGCTTGAAGATTTGAAGATTGCTTGAAGGTTAGATTTTCTGGTCCCACCTTTGATTTATTGTCTTCAAATCTTCAAACTTTCATGTTTGTTGTTCCGAAAATACCCCCTTGACTCGGTCTTATTTTCGTCCCGCCCAAGCTCCAAAAAAAAAAAAAAAGAGGAAAAGAAAAGAAAAGAAAAAAACAAAAAAAAAAAAAAAGAAAAACCAAAAAAAAAAAAAGGGAAAAAGGAAATTGAGTTTCTTGGGCATCCGGTCAATGGGGAAGTCCAAGAAAAACCGCCCGAGCCCCAACAAAGCTCCAAGCCTAAAAGAAACCTTGAAGGAGTGTGGATTAACTTGTGATTATTCGTATTTTATAAAACTAAGAAAACGGGGTAGAGGATTGCAAATTAAACTAAAAAAAATAAATAACTAAAGAAAACAATTAAATCAAATAAATGAAGCAATTAAGAAAACAAATAATAATAATAATAATAATAATAATAATAATAATAATAATAATAATAATAATAATAATAATAATAATAATAATAATAATAATAATAATAATAATAATAATAATAAGGCTTCCATGCCTAGTTCAGTTTCCACCCTCGTTCAATTCATCTAACCAATTGCAATATTATAATCCACTCATCATATGAAACTAAAAACCCTAAGTAACAATAAGCTCTGCTACTCGAATTTGCCCTTACTGAATATTTAATCAAAATAAGCCCTTCAGTTAAACCTAATTATTGAATTACCTAGAATAAGCTCTCTAGATTCAACCCAACAATAGCATTAAGAACCAGGCAAATAGGTTAATCTAAGCAATAAACACATAAGCTCGGTTTATTCAACTTATGTTGTGTTACCCCTAATGATGCGAGACCATTAGTTGCTTCAGAGAAATCGAAACTACGACAATTACACGGGAAGCAATTTTATTTCTAACAATTGATAACCAAATCCCTAATCTAGGTGGCCAATCCAAATTAAGAATTAAGCAATCATGTCATGAACTTACCAATCATGATATGTAAATAGAATAACACAAGCAGTCTCATATGAAGAATGAAATAAATACGCATAAATTAATTAAAATATAATCTCACGAGGGTTTTCACATCCCCAGGACTAGATAAAACAATCACTCACTCATGGAGTTCATGAAATAATAAAAGAAAAATAAAAAAATAAAACATAGTTATAAGATAGAAAGGGATAAGAAAGCTTAGATCTTGGATCTTGAGTCTTAGACCTTCAATCTATTGGGTAAATAGTAATATATATTGCGATAATATCAGGGAATAATTGAACTAACAGATCTAACGCAATCGAACAATATTTATTATAAACATAATAAACATATAATATAATTAAATAACGAAACGAAAGACAAAGTTAACTATCGAGGTGAGCGAACTCTTTCCTTAAGATTCTTATTGCCCCGTACTACGTGGTCACGGTTTCATAGCAATGAATCTCCCAAGATAAAACGACGAATGGATCTGGATGGAGCAGACGATTCAGTCAACCTGGCGAACGAGAATTGGGCAGACAACTGAGCAAAACCCTAACTGCAAGCTATATGATGCGTGAGGCAGGTAGGATTATGATATGTATGCGAGAGCTCTCTTATAAACATGTTTTGATGTATGCAATGTATTTTTACACTAATTGGGAGTTGGTATTTATAGATATGAGGGACCCTTAAACAAGGTAGGAAATCTGTAGGAATTAGGATTCCTAATACAAGACAATCTCCTTATCTTGCTCAATAAGAAAGACTTAGAAGCTTCCAGAAGAGGCCCAAACTAATTAAAACCCAAGGAATTAAATAGTTTGCGGTCCACCATCTCTAATAATTCGATTTAAAATAATGAATAATATTCATATATCGGACATTTCCTATCTACTTAGGAAATTCCTCACCCTCATTACCATCCAAATGTCCAACCTTGGTCATTGACTTTTTACTCACCCAAACACGGATTTGTGAAAGTAAATATACCACAATAATCTACTCGAAACGTAGATTAACAATTTGACGTTCGTTTACACAATTAACGACCCGTCTACATTTGTAATATTTGCCAAATCTACCATATATAACTTTACCAAATCCAATTTCCCGAACAATCCCCCACATGAGTGCAAAATCAATGTATGATGCATGGGACTCAATTGCTCAGTTTCCACATGAAACGTTATCACATCTGGACAGGTAGCTTTTGACTTTGAACCTTTCCGTAGTGAAATACCATCGGATAAACCCACGACCTAGTTTATTGAGTCATTGAACTATTCCGAGTCCGAGCCTTCCGAGACAATGATACTCACATAATAATGTTTACGCCAATTCTGAAAGTTCTAAGTTGTGTCCATTTTAGCCTTGGAACACTCTTGGATTCATAAGTGCTTCAGGCGAGGCGACACTCCTCTACACTTAAATAGGTGACCTTGTCTATCAGAAGTATCCTGCTATACTTCACCTTTACAGGTATAGATAGTCATTAAAAGTCTAAGACTTGCCCTATGCCACGGTCATCAGGATATCACTTGGATATGCTCTCTAGTGAAATATGTTTAGCTCATGGTTAGTTACCAAGTGTTCGTAAATAGAATAGTCCAAAGTTTAGTTGGCCACATTGAACCAAGTTCTTGGGATCTCCATTCATCATGGTTGGGTTTCCACTAAGGGACTATTCTTTTGTGTGGACTTTAGCCCATTCCCTCTAGCATAGAATTGATCTCGATTTATACTCTTTGTAAACGGATCCGTTATAATTTCCTTTGATTTGAAATTCCTCTTGAGATCAACTCTCTAATGGTATTGTATCTTCGACGAATATGTCACGATTTACAGTTATTCATTTCATTATAAGCCCTTGCGATAGCAGGTTGATTATCGCAGTGTATCATAATCATTGATACGGGCTTCCTCCAACATGGAATATCCTCGAGAAAATCTCGAAACCACTCAGCCTCTTCACTAGCTTTGTTCATAGCTATGAACTCTGATTCCATGGTGGACCGGTCTATGCATGTTCGCTTAGTGGACCTCCAAAATACAGCACCTCTACCGATGGTAAAACATACCCACTCATAGAGTGTGAATCTTTAGAGTCCAATATCCAGTTTAACAACATAGTACTATTCTTGTACTATTGGATATCTCGTGTAATGCAGCCCACAACTCAGAGTATACTACAAATATATTAATACTCTAGTTAACCCAATCCAGTGATCACTGTTCAGATTACTCGAGAACTCACTTAGTTTGTTCACTGAATAAGCTAGATTTAGTCTAGTACAACTAGCAACGTACATATGACTTCCAACAATCCTAGCGAATTCCAGCTGAACCACTGAATCACCTTTGTTTTTCACTAAACGAAGGTTATCGTTAAATGAATTTTAAGCCATTTTATCATCAAACCCATCACACCTTTCCAGTATGCTTTCCACACAGTGGGACTGAGAAAGTACTATGCTGTTTGATTTCTTATGATCTTGATCCCAAGAATCACATCGGCTAACCCCATATCCTTCAAATCAAAGTTGTCCTTCAACATGTTCTTAGTACTTGTGATCATATCATTTGAGTTACTTTAAATCAACATGTCATCAACATAAGACAAGACAAACAATGATTAAAGAGTTATGTGTGTTCTTCACATAAACACACTTATCGCATTTAGTGATGCGAAAGCCATTGGTCATCATCACAGTATCAAACTTGATATGACATTGCTTTGGTGCTTGTTTCAATCCATACGGTGATTTAACAAGTCTACACACCTCATTCTCTTGACCAGGAACCACAAACCCATCAGGTTGTTCCCTATAAATTTTTCCAACTAACTCACCATTCAAGAATGATATTTGCATTCATATTTGATTAATTTCAAGATTGTGCAGTGCAACAATCGCCAAAACCACCTTAATAGAAGTGATTCTAGTTACAGGTGAGTAAGTAACAAAGAAGTTGTATCATTCTCTTAGTTTAAAGCATTTAGCTATCAGCCTAGATTTATACTTGTCAATCAAGCCATCATCTTGATACTTTATCCTTAAGACCCTCTTGCAACCAATGTGTTTTAATACCATGGGAAAAATCAATGAACTCCCATGTATGATTCTGCAAAATTGAATCAACATTGATGGCTTCCTTCCACATAGAAGCATTAGGACTATACAAGGCTTCTTGTGATTCATTATCTAACAAATAAATCATTTAAGCAGTCCTAGCCCTAGATTCATCATCATCGCCATCTTGTGATGCAACTTGAGCTGTAAGAAGTGTTGCTTCATCTATAGCATCACAAAATCTCTTTTAAAACCATCACTATTTCCTTTGCAATGACAAAAGTGTTCAAAGATATTGCATTCCTTACTTCAAAGGTCGTTCCTTCAGTCATATCAAGTATAACAAACTTGTGTACTAGGAATCAATACGCATTTCTATTATGCGCATATCCAATGAAGATACAGTCAACTGTGAATGCCTTATCTTCACTCTATTTGGCTCTGGTACTTTTACCTTAACCAAGTACCCCCACACTTTGAGGTAACTGTAAGTAGAAGCTTACCTTTCCATAACTTATATGGAGTCCTTTCGTTTCCCGTGTAGGGTAACCTATTTAAAATATGGTTAGCGAAAGGATCGTCACCCCCATATATTAGGGGTTAACCCTGAACTGATTAACATAACGTTCATCATCTCTTCCAGGGTTCTATACTAGCGTTTAGCGACGCCGTTCGATTTAGGTATATGAGGAGCAGTTGTTTGATGAATTATGCCATATTTAGCGCAAAGTTCCCACACAGTACAACATGCTCTCCACCTCAATCACTTCGAATTTACCTTAATTCGAGTTTTAAGTTGATTCTCAACTTCATACTTGAAGACTAAGAAAACATCAAAGACTTTATCTTTGGCCCTTAGAAAATAAATGCCACAAACTATTGTGCAGTCATCAATGAAAGTAATAAATTACTTTTTATCACCTCTAGTTTACACAGGTTTCATATCACATATCTCGATGTGAAATAACTCTAGAGGTACATAGCCCTTTCCACCAAATGAAAAGATACTTTGGAGTATTAGCCTCAACACAAATCTCACACTTGTGTTTTCAATCAAAATTGCCATCTAATTATAAATTCAATTTTATCAATGTTGTTGGACTTTGTAAAGGGCTTTATATCATAGCCTCAATGCTAGAATACCCAATTTCCAAATAAGCACACAAAACCAAAAATTATGATTTCTCATAATTTTCTTTTGGCTTTTCGAGCTTTATATGAATTTTATTAATTCAATACTCTTATGAGATCATCTACCTCATATTAGCTATCTCAATATCCACTTTATTTGACCAACGAGGTCACATTTTTCACCTTTGAAAAATTCAAGTGATATGAGAAGCTCCCACAATTAAATCTCAAGACTCAATTCAAAGATTAAATCCAAATTTGATTGACAACAAACTTTATAAATCTTACTCAAGTAATGAGCTCATATCTATAAGTTTATAGAATTTCTAAGTTGAATTATAACAAACTTAAAATTCACACTTTATAAATCTGAAACCCAATTCAACAATTAGACCCCACAATTTATTATAAATCTAGTCTGAAACTAGACTTTAATTGAGCCCAAATAAATAATATTTTGCCCAATAAACACGACCCATCAAGGACCCGTATTTCTTTTAGTTTCTTTCCCACAAGAAGAACCAACGACTGCTACAATTACAACCCAATGGGCTTTACTATCATTCAGGCCCAAGTTTAATTTCTATTAAACTTCATTACCAAATTTTGGCCCAAAACTAAATTAGTCATTGCCAAGTATTTATTTAAGTCCAAGACTTAATAGATTAAGTCCAGAGCCACATTCAATTATTAAAACCCATAATAATTGACCCAACAAGGCTCATTATAATGCCTTATCCAAGACATCCAGCCCACGTGGGCTAAACCCAAACACAAGACCAACATGGCTTGTTTGGTTCAGGGTTACTTTCAATGTTATCATTATTTATTATGGCCCAGCTCTCTAATTAGTAGGCCCAAGCTTAACAATTAAGCCCATGATTTAAATATTTTAGGCCCAGCATGTTAGTAAGCCCAAACCAGGGCCCCTATTATGTGGCCCAAACCAGGTCCAAGAGACTTTAGCACAACAAAAACCTAGGAGACTTGGTTTTCTTCTCCACAGCAAGCCGCTGCCATTGACACTTGAGGCAGCAACAAATCTCAAGGTTTTCTTCTACACAAGATCAATCAGCCGCCAAAATCAGCAGCTCACCATCGCCGCCGTTGAACCTGGCTCGCCTTTTCAGCCGGCCGATCCTCGCCGCTGCCTCTCTGCGCATCTCGGTGGAGAGGAAGATCTCCACGCCTATCATCGCTGCGGTCCATCGTCGGTTGCTGCTTCCAATCGCCGCCGTTTGATAACACCAAGATTTCAGTCTGCCGCGCCATCGACGAGTCGAAGGAGGAGGAGGGGCGAATCGCATCGTCTGCAATCGCCGTCCCGTTACCGAGGCGGTTGTCGCCGCTCCGTCGCCCGTACGAACCGGAGCCCACCCTCGCCGCTGCCAGATTTTCTATTCCCGGAGCTGGCCAACACTGTCCGACGTGAGGGAGAAGAAACCGTGCCTGCTCACCGTAAAGATGCTGTCACGCAGCCTTTACCTTTGCTGGACCTGTACTTTCCGTCTCCGTCGCCTTCACGGCCTCTTTTCAATAAGTAGAATTTTCTGTGATATAGGAAACCCTCCAGCGGTCCATAAGTCCAATTTACACAACATCTTAATTGAATCAGATTTTTCCAAACAGTCTGAAGATTTTAAATCTCTGTTATGGCTTCATCCATGAATTTTAGTTTTGGATGTTATTGAGATTAGTTGCCTTTTGGCCAGGATGAAAACCAACGTGATTTGTGTTCTGACTAGTCATGTTCTCTGTCCCTTGTGTCAGATCCGTGCTCAAACACAAACAAAAATAATTATATAATTATTTGTTAGTATCGCAAATAAATTACGAATAAGAATCTTAAGCTATTGGGTAAACAATAATATATATTGCGATAATATTGGGGAATAATTGAACTAACAGATCTAACGCAATCGAATAATATTTATTATAAACATAATAAACATATAATATAATTAAATAACGAAACGAAAGACAAAGTTAATCGTCGAGTCGAGCGAACTTTTTCCTTAAGATTCTTATTGACCCGTACTACGTGCTCACGGTTTCATAGCAATGAATCTCCCAAGATACAACGACAAATAGACTTATTGATCCGTACTACGTGCTCACGGTTTCATAGCAATGAATCTCCCAAGATACAACGACAAATGGAGTTGGACGGAGCAGAACTCGGCGAGGCTGCAATATATTTTTACACTAAGTGGGAGTTAGTATTTATAGATATACGGGACCCTTAAACAAGGTAGGAAACCTGTAGGAATTAGGATTGCGGTTTCATAGCAATGAATCTCCCAAGATACAACGACAAATGGAGTTGGACGGAGCAGAACCTGGCGAACGAGAATTGGGCTGCAATGTATTTTTACACTAAGTGGGAGTTAGTATTTATAAATATGCGGGACCCTTAAACAAGGTAGGAAACCTGTAGGAACTAGGATTCCTAATACAAGCCAATCTCCTTATCTTGCTCAATAAGAAAGACTTAGAAGCTTCCAGAAGAGGCCCAAACTAATTAAAACCCAAGAAATTAAATAGTTTGCGGTCCACCATCTCTAATAATTCGATTTCCATAAAATAATGAATAATATTCATATATCGGACATTTTCTATCTATTTAGCAAATTTCTCACCCTCATTACATCCAAATGTCCAACCTTGGTCATTGATTTTTCACTCACCAAAACACGGATTTTTGAAAGTAAATATATCACAATAATCTACTCGAAACGTAGATTAACAATTTGACGTTCGTTTACACAATTAACGACACGTCTACATTCGGAATATTTGGTCAAAGCTACCATATATAACTTTACCAAATCCAATTTCCTCAACACAATCTTCAAGCTCCCTTATTGTTGGGTGTTTTGGACTCCTTTTGGTGCCTAGAAACCCTAGGATTTACGTGTAAGACGTTTTTAAGGGTTATGGGGGGTATTTAAAGGTGTAGATGTCTTGGAAAACAAGTTTCATTTCAAAAATAAGTTTTCCCCCACTTCTATGTCGGTTAAGTCACTTTCCATAACTGTTTCCAGCACTTTCTATAATTGTTTTCTGACTGGAGGCGCTACCAGCGGTTCCCTGCTTTCTATATCGGTTGAAACTGAACCGCTGTCTCTGTAGAGACAGCACACCTAGCGGTAAACCCTTATAGAATCGTCCTTTCTTCGCTGTTTTCGATCCACGAACCACCCGGCGATCATCATCACTTCAATTGAGCACTAAATACTGAAAAATAGATAAAAATTACACAATTGGTGCTCATCCACTCATAATAATAAGGGGCAATTGCCAAATACTACATAGGAAAAAATATTTTTGTCAAATACTATGACTAATTATACAAAATGTCAAATAGTCCAATCATAAATATACAATTACAAGGTTACGACTAATAATAATAATATCAATAAAAAATACACCACCACCTCCCGCCGGCCACCCCCACCGCCGCCGGAAAAATTTCCGGCGAGATTATTATTATTATTTTGCCCAGCAAATATAAAGTTAGAAATCTAACTGTAAAGTAAGAAATTTTTAATAAGAAATTTTTTTACTTTTTCATACATAAAATATGAGATTTTCACTATAAAGTAAGATTTTTTCTTTTTATTTTTGAACATAAATTAAAAATATATTTATTTTAGAAAATAAGTAAGAGATTTCACTATAAAATAATAACTTTTCCTACTTTTTAGAATATAAAATAACAAACTTTCTTACTTTAAAGGATATAAAGTAAGAAACTTTATTATTTTTTGAACATAAAGTATGAAATTTTACTATAAAATAATATATAATTTGTATTAAATAAGAAAATACATAATAATAATTTGCTATTAATCAAGAATTTTTTTTCTATTTTTTTTAACAAAAAAAAAGTGTGTAATAAGTAAAAAAAAAATAAAGTGTGTAATAAGTAAAAAAAAAATACATAACAACATTTGCACATCAAAGCAAGAAACTCATGCAATCAAATAAAATACTTTTTGTCATCAAGTATGAATTTTTGGACATTAAATAAAAAATTTGTTATATATAGTAAGAAATTCGGACATATAGTAAGAAATATTTTCGATGACCGGAATTATTTTTTGGACATTAAGTAAAAAATGTTTGGACATATAGTAAGAAATACATACATATAGTAAAAAATGCAGACATACAGTAAGAAAAATTTTTGGGTTTAAAAAAAAAACTGACTGCACTGACTCCATGACCGGAAAAGAATTCTGGCGGTCGGAAAATTTTCCGACCGGCTGGCGGCTAACTTTATATTTGCTGGGCAAAAAAAAAAAAAAATCTCGCCGGAAAATTTTCCGGCGGCAGCAGGTGGCCCCATTTATTATTATTATTATTATTATTATTATTATTATTATTATTATTATTATTATTATTATTATTGTTATTTATTTTAATAGTAAGGGTATTGTGGTATATTCATATCACAATTTTGGACTATTTGGCAAAAAGTAGGTACTATTTGACTTAAAATTGAATGAAGGACTAATTGACAAATGGACCTCCACCTGGGGTACTATTTGAAAATTTTCCCTAATAATAAATATGCGAGAAATAAATAAATATATCAATACAAAGCGCATAAAAATATTTTAATTAAACCATTAATTATCGTACAATTTCTCGCCTATCAACGTTTCTAGCTCATCAATTCGGCCAAAGTTGGAGTCGGAAATAAAAACACTAAAAGAAAAAATCACACAGAGTTAAAAACACAAGAAAATATGTACATAAGTCAAAACAAAACGAAACTAAATAAGGGTGAAAAAGAACCAAAAGACAACGAAATATATATTTTTAATTTTTCAATTTTCGTATGTTTTTGGGTTTTTGTAATAAGAAAGAAAGAAAGAAATATAAAAATAAAAGAAATAAACGAAAAGAACATGGGTTGCCTCCCAAGAAGCGCTTGTTTTAGGTCACTAGCTTGACGAACTTCCTTCTTGATTATGTGGAGGTTAAGACGGGAGGATCCACCAAGGCACGAACCTCCTTGTAGGGTGGATCCAATTTTTCACACGCTCCCGAGGTCTTGCCTAGCTCAAATGGCACTTGACGAAGGGCAACCGTTCCAAAGGTCACTTTAACTCGATCTTCGGGTGGAATTGGGAATCGATAGTAACCTGACAAGTCCTCTAAGAAAAATAGGAAAGATGGTCGTCAAACTTATCCAACATTTTCAATCTCTCAACCTTCGCTATCCCTTAAAGATTTTGACTCGAACACCTTTTAGAGTTCTCGAGAGGGTTCGGCATCATCCTTAATCAACCTTTCCTCTTCGTCATGGATTTGTTGCGTCCTTCTCTTGTGGAAATGAGCATCTTCAAATCGACCCTTCCGAAACTCATCTAACTCGTCCACTCGCAATATTCTCTCAAGCCCGACCTCTCTTAAATCCGTATTCATGACTTCTATCGCCCGGAAAGCTTCATGTTCAAACTCAACCAATTTACTCTTTTCTTCTTTCGAATAGTCATTCGTGAGGTAAGACAAGAGAAGATTGAGCTCGGGCTTGTGCCTCCTCTCGACCTTGTTGGGAATCAATTCGAGAAACTCAATGATCTCCTTAAGATAAACGTCAAGTTTTTCAACGGGTTTCAATTGTAACCCTTCATCCACAATCTCTCCCTCCCCCTCTAAAATGTCGGCGTTGCCCTCAAAGACACATACACAACCCTTCTTACACAATCATTTAGTACATTGAAGCACAATAGAATCATTACTATGAAAGAGGGTCTCATTTTTCTCACAAAGACCTTCAACACAAACTCTCGGTCCAAACTCCTCCGCATTCTTCCCTTTCTCCATACAAACTTGGTCATCCAATTCTTGAATCACATCAATATGTAAGCAATCCGCATAGAAAGCGCTTGATGGAATCACGGACAATTTGGCCATAGAAAACGTTACCGTTTCACCAGCTACGGACAACGTAAGATCTTTATTCCCAACTTTTACCAAACATTGAGTTGTAGCCATGAATGGGCGGCCTAGCAAAATCGTGTGTTTGGCGCCATCATTTGTCACCATGCCCACATCCAATACTACAAAATTGACCGGCACCACAATCTTCCCCACTTGGACAAGAACATTCTTGATCACCCCTTTTGGGTGTCTAATTGACCGATCGGCCAATTGCAAACAAATGCGTGTTTCTTGTGAAGGAGGGAGCTCCAATTGTTCGTATATTGAAAATGGCATCAAATTTATACCCGTACCGGAATCAAGCATACCCGCAGTGACTTTACCATTCCCAAGCGTGATATTAATGCAAAACGAGTCGGGATCCGCATTCTTAAGAACCAAGAGAGAAGGGTCACAAACCACACTTGCCTCCTTGGATAGAAAAACTCTCTCGTTCTCACAAGCGGTTTAGAGGAGAGTTCCTTAAAGAATTTGGAATAAGCGGGCATATTTCGGATGTCGTCTAATAAGGGAAGCGTGATGTTTACATTGGACAAAATATCATAGAGCCTTTGGAGTTGTCCAACTTTCTTAGAACTTTTTAGACGGGATGGATAGGGCGCAGAGGCCTTAGATGTTGGTGGCTTGTAGGCATTTGGAGACTTATGAAGGCCTTCGGGAAGTTCCTTTGTCTAAACGGGGTTCATGGGGGTAGATTTGGGAGGAATAAGAACATATGGCATGGAAAGCTTCTCCTCCTCGGACGGCGGGGCAACTTTATTGTCAACCACCCTACCATTTCGAAGGATCGTGACCGCGTGGGCGTATGATGGTTGAATCGATAATTTCACTTTCTCATTGGCTTGCTTGAGAATATTTACATCGGTATCTAACTGCCCAATTTTTATGTCCATAGCATTGAATCGAGCATCAAACGAAGACACCGTGATGGAAAGTGATTGCAATTGTTGCATGATCATTATTAGAGTCGGATCAGAGGCCGACATTGGAGCATTTGTTGGGGGATATGGACAAGATGTACCCATATAAGGATTCGTATGGCCAAAACCCGGATGCATGCGGTTGCTCAGATGATACGGAGGATTGTTATTTGGCGGATGGGCTAAAGCCGACTTAGCAACACCGGGCCCCGCTTGATACCCTTGAACCCCACAAATATCCTCTGATTGAGGCACCGACATGTAATAAGAGGGATTCGAAAGACAATAAGTGGTATCATGACCAATCATTCCACATGACGCGCACGGGGGATCCGGACTTGGGTTTGAAAATTTAGCCATTTGAGCCTTCGTAGCCGCTACTTCTTTTTCCAACTCAAGCTCTCTAATAGAAGAAGCTTCACTCACTTCATTGGCATTAGAATACAATGCCCTAGAAGATTTTTGTTGAGAATTTCCGGCTAGAGTGGTGAAAACCTTGAGAAGCACTTGGGGAGGATGAATCTTCATATTACCCCCCACCGTCGTGTCCACCATGTATTGGAATTGTGGGTCCAGTGCTTCATAAAAAGTTTGAATTAAAAGCTCCTCCGTAAATCGATGATGCGGAAAAATATCGAGAAGATCTTTGAAACGATACCAAGCGGAATGAAACGGCTAGTTCTTCATTTGCTTGAACGAAACAATCTTAACCCTCAAATCAGTCGTCTTTTCCATGGAATAATAATGATCGAAGAAAGTTTTTGAGAGCTCGTCCAATGTATGAATGGAGTTGGGAGGAATACCCATGAACCACGATAATGCTTTATCTTGAAGAGCATATGAGAAAAAACGGAGTTGAAGATGCTCAAAGCTCATCATATTTGGGCGGTGGAAACTCGAGACATGCCATAAAAATTACCGGATGAATTGGAGTGGATCCTCTTTAGCAAACCCGTGAAAGATCGGGAGTCGAGCAAAATCAAGCGAACGGATATCGATGGCCATCACCTCAGGGGGAAGAGATATACAAGATGAAATAGTAGCCCCCACGAAGGCTTCATAGCGAGTACCGGGGGGTATATTGGGCGGTCGGACTCATACCCCCAAACAAAACATACGCATCGGGAGTTTCTTCTTGAACCTCATGAACAACACCTCAATAACCGGTACCACCACCATAACCGTTCAGAGTCGTATTTGGAGCGTGGTGGACTTTATAAATGGGCGGAACTCCATACGGGTTGGGATTCGGGTTTGGCATGTTTGGAGAATGTTGACGGGCGTCGTAGCCCCCATATGGACCGGAATTCGGGGCTTGCACATTTGGATAGGAATTTGGAGCTCCATAACCACCAAAGGACCCATTAAACCCGACATGGTTTTCACCATTCCCTCCTATGCCAGGTTGACTAATGCCGTGAGAACCGGGGGCAACGTGGTATGCACCTTGCCCTCCTATGTTGCCGAATCCACTCAAACCCAAACCATTCCCAACATGGTTTGCACTATGCCCTACCATGTTGGGAACAAATCCACCATGACCAAAAGAATGAGGAAAAGAAGCGTTACCTTGGGGTTGGCCCATTGCGTGCCCTTGAGTGGTAAAAACACTCCCTAATCCAACGACTTTCTTAGAAAGAATCGGGGGAACGGGAGTCAATAGCCCGGGTTTATTGATCGGAGAGGACTCGACTTGGACTCTGGGCTTGGGGTATCTAGAACATTGAGGATCGACCCAAGGAGATTTCTCGTTAGAGTCGGGAAATGGTCCGGTATTTGGAAGATTATTTTCCATATCGTATTTAAGAAGCAAGGGATGTCTTAAATGCCGCAATCGCTCGGGGTTAGAAATATAAGGTGCTAAATCGTGTTCGAGTGCTCGACGACCTTGCATACACTCAAAGAAATATTAAAATAAAAAGGAAATCTAAGAACACAAGGAGACAACAATCAAATCTAAATCCTTAACCAAGCCGAGTCGCAACGACACAATTTTGAAGTGTAATTCTTTTGGGGTTTTGAAAATAAAGGTTCACTTGGCTTGATATTATTGGAAATCAATTCAATTGAAGGATTCAATATGTTTTTAGCTTGTGAAAGTAAAAGGAAAATGAATATAAAGAAATTAAACTAGCTAAACTAAACTAGGAAATGAAATTGCAAGTTATTCGGATGCCTCGTCGTATGCCTCAATTAAAAATGCAAGCAACAATGAAAACTAAGCAAAAACAATCAATGTTTCACCAAGTACAAGCATGAAAGCTCAAGGTACAACCATGCTTGCATGAACATAAAAACTTGAATAATGCGAATTGACAAAAATCGAAAGCATAAATAGAAAGAACAATGATAATTGACATCAAAGTTTAAAACATTACGTAAAATAACAAGTAACAAAGTAGATCAAGGATTTAGCATGAAACAATGCATGAAAATAAGATCCTAAATAAAGCATGTATAATACTCAAAATAAAGACGATCCGAGACACGATCTATGATCTAGATGTGTCACTCATCTAGATTCCATAGCCAATTCATAAGATCTAACAAGAAATCAAGAAGCTAAGGCAAAAATCACAAAATTAAAGAACATGCATGAAATTGAAGAACAAAGCAAGAAAATAAAAGAAAGCTTACTTCAATTAAAGAGAGTAACAAGCTTGAATTAAATTGCAACAAAGTAAAAATCCAAGGAGTACTTGAATTCTTCTTAGACTTACAAACCCAAGGACTTGCTTGAAATTAAAATCTAGAACTAGAGAGAGAATCTTTATCCAAATCCATGCAAGAGTTGGAAAAAATGAGAGTTGGGTCCTATTTATACTAAGTTTAATTGGGTTTACATGGGCCAAATTAGCCTTAGAGGCTTAAAAATCCCAGGTTTGACCAAAATTGGCCCGTGTTGACCAAGATGGCTCAATGTGGTTCGACCATGGGCGAGCCGGCTCGGACTTGGGTGAACCTTGGACGGCTCACGGTCGCGTTAGGCGCTGAGCTAGGTGATTCTGGGCGGCATTTTGGGAAAATATCTCGGCGCCGCGCAGGCGGCCTGGACTAGGCGATGCTAGGCGAGGCTGGGCGCGATTCTGGGTGAGATTTAGGGCCTTAGCGCGTGCATCGGGCGCCGTTGGGCGCTAACTCGGGCGCTGAATGGAGAGGCAGGGCACGCGCGGCGAGAACTTGGGCGAGGCCGGGCTTGGCTAGGCCACCATTCCAGAATGTTAGCCACTTGAAGCTTGCTCTTGGTATAATTTTGGGCATGCAAATAGGCAAGGCTAAGCTTGGATTTTTGGCCTCCATGCCTTAGCTTGAATTCCAATCATTTAGCCACCTATTAAGTGAGAATTCTAAATATCAAAAACCCAAGAATTACCCCAAATCTCCAGTTAATTGAAACCATTTAACCCAATTAAATATAAAATTAACAAGACATGTGAAAAGCAACAAAACAAGAAAAAAAAATGAATAACTTAACGAAACTCGACTAAAAACTACTAGAACCAATATAAAACTTTAAATAAAAACATGAGAAAAATACCACAATTACATGCAAAACAATGTGGAAGAGGCTGAAGAAGAACATAAATTACGTTCTGGGCAGGAGGTTGCAGAGTTATAAAGAGTAACGCCTTGAAGATAAGAGCCTAAGAGAGATACACGACGATCTGCTCGAACACTCTTAACTATGGGATCAGATGGTGGGGGAGCAACGAGAAGTGGAGGAAGGTTATGGAGAAAGGACTTCACACCCTTGGCATTTCCACAAGCGTGGGTGTTCACAATTATGGAGTGCCAAGTACCTGATGACATCAGGTGGTCGGAGGGTTACACACAAATTCCTACTAACCCAAAATCTCAGTTCTTTTGCAGGTTTCAAAATAACTATGGGCATTCAACTGAGCAATGTAGGCACTTAAGAGAAGAAACTGAAAGACTAATCAAAGTAGGGAACTTAAAGGAGGTGGTGTATAAAGACAAAGAACCTCATGAACAAAGGTAATCATTGTCCCCGCCACCTCTAGGAGGACCTCCGCCAATGCAAATGGAGGGGCAAAAACAGGTTGAACGAAGAGGAGCTACTGGTAATAACAGGAAAAGGATAAATATGATATTCGGCGGGCCAACAGATGAAGATACAAACAACGCACAAAAGCAACACATGAAGGAAGCACGTACCGGACCATGTGAGGTCGGTACCATTAATAGGCGACCTCGTACATCAGGACCAGTGATTTCTTTCAATCTAGAAGAACGACGTGGTTTTCAGGGGGAACAAAATGACACACTCGTAATTGAGGTTGAGGTTTCAACGTATGAAGCAGGAAGAGTATTTGTGGATAATGGAAGCTTAGTTAACATCATCGACCGGGAGTGCTTGGATCAGATGAACTTGAAGGTAAAAGTACTACCTGTAAAAACACTTATTTACGCTTTCAATGGCGCGAAAAGGTTATTACTGAAGGGGAGGTCACCGGTAGCATGGGGTAAAGTCGAGCTGCGTGTAACGAAGGAGCTAAAATTCTTATCATCAAAGCCACGTCAACATATAATGTTATACCAGGGTGACATGCTCTTAAACGAATTTCAAGCGGCCACTTACACCTACCACATGAGCATAAAATATCCAGCGGGTGATGAGGTGGGTGAAGTAATATCAGAATAATAGGTTGCTAGGTCATTCTACCAGATGACTGTAAGAAAGGGAATGAGCGAGGGGAATGGGAAAGGAGTGGCGGCGTGCAAGAAGGGATACTTAGTTCAAAGAAGATGAGGGAGGAGGAAAATTATATTTGACCTCATGAGGAACTTATTGAAATTCCATTAGAAGAAGACATGCCAGAATGTATTACCAAGATAGGAAATCAAATGATGGAGACCGTGAAAGTAAAGCTGATTACTATATTAAAAGAATTTCGGGACATTTTTGCTTTTGGAGATGGGTAGTTGCCAGGAGTATCTCCGGAGGTCGTGCAACATCACCTGAATGCTAACCCGAAGGCCCGACATGTGCGGTAGAAAAGGTGACATTTTGGGGCAGAGTTAGACAAGGTGATAGAAGAGGAGGTATAAAAATTGCTAAAGGCTGGCCACATCCAGGTGATCCAATTCTCAAAGTACTTATCTAATGTTGTGATGGTACCTAAACCCGGACAGAAGTGGAGGATGTGCGTAGATTTTTGTGAGTTAAACAAGTCCTGCCCGAAAGATCATTCTCCATTACCACGCACTGATCAACTGGTCTACCCAACCTCGGGGTGTGAGCTGCTGAGCATGATGGATGAATCACAAGGGTATCATCAAATCCCCTTGGCGAAGGAGGATCAACCTAAGGTGAGCTTTATCACCTCAACGGGTTGTATCCATGCCATTTGGATTAAAAAATGCAGGGGCGACCTATCAAAGGTTAGTGGACAAGATGTTCAAGGACCTGTTAGGGTCAACCATGGAGGCCTATGTGGACGACATGCTGGTAAAGAGTAAGAAGGCAGAGTTAAATGTGGAGGATCTGAGGAAAGCTGATAGGCAAGAAATTGTTCTTTATTTAATGGTTTAATTCCTATATTTTTATGTTCTTAATATTCTTATATATATATTTATTTCTCTCATATTTGTTATTATGAGTAGTTGAGCACCAATTGTGTATTTTTGATCTATTTTGAAGTAATTAGGTGCTAAATTGGTGACTTGAAGATTTAAGGATGATGCATGAGAGTTGCACGAGGAAACGAGAGACAAAACGAGCAAATTGGCAAAGAAAGGACGATTCTGGACTTTCTAGATGGGTTATGTTTGGGATCAACCATTTTAGAAAGCAGGAAAACAGCTAACATCACTGCCAGTCAAGAACAGTTATAGTATCCTGCGAGCCTGCCAGCCTGCCGAGCGCTGCCGACTGCTGCCTGCGTTGCTCGCCCAGTCCGCCCGCGTCGACCAATCTACGTCGGTCCACGCCAGAACCATTATAGAATCCCTGGCCGATGCACTTGTCCACGAACTCTCTGTTGCGTCGATCCGAAATGCGTCGATCGACGCGACTGCCCAGAAAATGCGTTTTTTAGGGCTTCTTATTGCCCAAGACTTCCTAAACCTATAAATACCTCCCTTAAATATCAAAAACGGCTGGAACATTAATCCTAGGGTTCCAAGGCACCAAAAGGAGCCCAATTCAACAATCCATCAAGAGCTTGAAGATTGAAGACTCAAGATTCAAGATCTAAGCTTCCTTATCCTCTTTATCTTAGAATTATGATTCTCTTCCTATTTATTTTTCTTTTATTTCATGAACTCCATGAGTGAGTGATTGTTTTATATAGTTCGAGGGATGTTGAAACCCTCGTGAAACTATGTCTTAATTAATTTATGCAAAATTATCTTTCGTTCTGCATATGCGATTGCTTGTGTTATCTTGTTTACTTTCATGATAAATTCATGACATGATTGCTGTATTCTTAGTTTGAATTGGCCACCTAGATTAGGGATTTGGTTATCAACTGACAGAAAGCGAACTGCTTCCCGTGTAATTATCGTAGTTTCGATTTCTCTGAAGCAACTAATGGTCTCGTATCATTAGGGGTAACACAACATAGGTTGAATAAACTGAGCTTATGCATTTATTGCTTAGATTATAACCTATTTGCCTAGATATTAATGCTGTTGTTAGGTTGAATCTAGAGAGCTTATTCTAGGTTATTCAATAATTAGAATCAATTAAAGAGCTTATTTTAATTGAGTATACGGTAAGGGTGAATTTGAGTAACATAGCTTATTGTTACTTAGGGTTTTTAGTCGAATATGAAGATTAGACTATGATATTGTGGTTGGTTAGATGAGTGGAACGAGGGTGGAAACGGAACTAGGACTGGAAGCTTTATTAACTTGTTTCATTATTTGATTGTTATCTTTATTTATTTAGTTATTTAGTTAGTTTATCATCTCTACCCCCGTTTGTTATTTTATTTGAATACAAATAATCACAAATCAATCCACACTCCCCGTGGGATCGACCCTTGCTTGCCACTGCTACTAGTTAGTAGAGGAAAGTCGAGGACTTTATAAATATTATTTTTGACGCTTCAACGACGAGCGATCAAAAGCTTTTCACATACTGAGACATTATGGCATGCGGCTGAACCCAAAGAAGTGTGATTTTGGGGTTATATCGGTCAAGTTTTTGGGGTATATGGTGACAGAGCGAGGTATCGAAGTAAACCCAGAGAAGGTGCGAGCTATCATGAAGATGTCCCACCTTGAATGGTAAGGGACGTACAAGTACTAACTGGGCATATTGTAGGTCTTAGTCATTTTATGTCCAGGTCGGTAGAGAAGGGATTTACTTTTTCAGAACTTTGACGAAACGGTCCAAGTTTGAATGGACCAAGGAGGCAGGAGAAGCTTTCGACAAACTTAAGGAGTACCTGGCTGAAACTCCATTACCAACTAAACCTATGCCAGGCGAGGATCTGATCTTTACATATCTGTTGGGGAGGTCGCGGTAAGTTCTGTACTAATCAGGGAGGACGCTGGTATCCAAAAACCCATCTATTATGTCAGCAGGATGTTGAGTGGTGCTGAGTTAAACTATTCAAAACTCAAGAAGGGTGGATTTTCATAGATCTACAATGCAAGGAATCTTCGACCCTATTTTTTGGGTCACAAGGTTAAGGTACGCACTAAGCAGATTTTGAGTAATCCAAATGTATCAGGGCGATTGGTGAAGTGAGCAGTTGAGCTTAGTGAGTATGATGTGGTGTTGTTTTGCATGTAATTGTGGTGTTTTTATTGTGTTCTTAATTAGGATTTAATGTTGATTTTAGTAGTTTTTAGTCGAGTTTCATTAGGTTTTTCGTTTATTTTTCTTGTTTTGTTGTTTTTCACTAGTTTTGTTAATTTTATATTTAATTGGGTTAAATGGCTTCAATTAATTGGATTTTTGGTGTAAGTCTTGGGTTTTGATATTTAAAATTCTCATTTAATAGGTGACTAAGTGATTGGAATTCAAGCTAAGGCATGGAGGCCAAAAATCCAAGCCTAGACTTGCCTATTTGCATGCCCAAGTTGGTGCCAGGAGCAAGCTTCAAAGTGGCTAACATTCTTGAATGGTGGCCCATTTCCGTGCCTAGGTTGCCCAATTCCTCACCAAACCCTTGGCGCAAGAGAGGGCGCGCTGGCCACGCCCAAAGAAGCGCTCCTGCCAGCGCTTGGCTGCTCCTTCACGCCCAAGGCAGCGCCCAAAGCAGCGCTTGGCAGCTCCTTTCACGCCCAAAGCAGCCCTCCAGCACTTGGCAGCTCCTTCACACCCAAAGCAGAGCCTGAGCACTTGGCTTCTCCTTCACGCCCAAAGCGGCGCCCAATTTGGTGCCCAGTCTGCCCATTTTGGGTCAAACTTGGTCAAACCTAGGAAATTAAGCCCTTAAAGCCAAAATTGACCCATTTAAATCCAATTAAACCTAGTATAAATAGGATACTTCTCTCATTTTGTAAAATTATCTCTCATTTCTCCAAACCTAAGCTTCGGTCTAGGATTTAAATTTCTCTCTCTAGATTTTAGATTTAATTTTCAAGCTTTGCCTTGGGTTTGTAAGCCTAAGAAGAATTCAAGTACTCCATTGGATTTTTATTTTGATGTAATTTAGTTTAAGCTTGTTACTCTCTTTAATTCAATTAAGCTTTCTTTTATTTTCATGCTTGTTCTTCAATTTCATGCATGTTCTTCAATTTTATGCCTTTTGCCTTACCCCTTTGATTTCTTGCTTGATCTTGCGAATCGTCTATGGAATCTAGATGAGTGACACGTCTAGATCATAGATCGAGTCCTTGATCATTTTTACTTCAAGTATTTCGTATGATTCATTTAAGATTTTATATTCATGCATTGTTTCATGCTAAATCTTAGATCTATGCTTTGTTGCTTGTTATTTCTCGTAAATTTTTAAACTTCGACATCAATTATCATTGCTTTATCCATCCATGCTTCCAATTTTTGTTAATTTGCATTATTCAAGTTTTTATGTTCATGCAAGCATGATTGTACCTTGAGCTTTCATGCTTTTACTTGGTGAAACATTGTTTTTTTTGTTAATTTTCATTGTTGCTTGCATTCTCATATTTGAGGCATACGACGAGACATCCGACCAACTTGCAATTTCATTTCCTAGTTTAGTTTAGTTAGTTTGATTGCTTTATTTTCATTTTCTTTTAATTTCCAAAGCTACAAACACTTTGATTCGTCAATCGAATTGATTTCCAATAATATCGAGCCAAATGAACCTTTATTTTTAAAACCACATAAAAAACCACACTTCAAAATGGCGTCGTTGCGACCCAGCTTGGTTAAGGCTTTCGATTTGATTGTTGTTTCTTTTTGTTTTTAGCTTTCTTTGTTATTTGACATTTTTGTTAAGTATGAAAGGTTCATATAGCTATGGTGGATACATTTCCAACATGGGAGGGCACGGTGCAAACCATGTTTGGAATGGAATGATGTGTAATGGCCTTGGCAACTTGGGAGGACATGGTACAAACCACGTTGCCAATGGTGGAATAGGCTATGGACAACCCAGCATGGGAGGGCATGGTTCAAACCATGTCGGGTTTAACAGCTCTTTGGGTACGAATGGTCCATATGGAGGATATGATGCTCCGAATCACTTTCCGAATATGCATAATCCGATATTCGGGCCATATGGTGGTTATATTGCGGCCAATCTCAGGACGAACATGTATAATGGAGGCTTTAGTTCAAATGGGTACGTTGGTGGTTAATATCTGATACCCACCCCGCATGGCGGTAATGGCGTTCCCGAGCATTGTCCGAACAAGCATAATGGTGGCTTTGAGAGTCCCAACCCGTGTGAAGGTCCTCCTACTTCGAATCTCAATTTTTGGACGTGCATAACCTTATCCTCTAAAGATCTCGAGGCTTATGAGTTGTTTGGAGGTCCGAGCTCTATTGTCGCCAGTGGTCCCCCCATCCCCACCATGGGTGTGAACAAACTATTTTTGGGGATGACTTAAGATTTCAATCATGCTCCGATTGGTGCCACCAATAGTCCTCCAAATCCCGATCCGTATGAGTTATTTGGAGGTCCGAGCTCCATTATCGCAAGTGGCCCCCCCATCCACACTATGGGGGATGTTAACAAACCATGTTTGGGGGTGCTTAATCCTCCCGACAAAAATTATTCTCAACCAACGTATTCTAGTGCTAATGAAGCAAGCATGGCTTTATTCTCTAGGGGGCTTGAGAAGGAGAAGAGAATAGAGACTTTGGAGGCTCAACTTGAGAGGTTATCTCGCCCTAAACCGGCCCCCACCGTGTGCATGGTGTGGAACGTGGGGTCATGATACCAAGTCTTGCCCTTCAATTCCCTCGTTCAATTTTTCGATGCCTCATTCGGAGGACGTGTATGGGGGTTATGGATATCAAGCGGAACCTGATTATGCCATCCTATCTTTTAGTCCACTGCCGTCTCATAATCCGATTGTTTTTCCTCACGTGGGCCCATGTCATCCGACGACCCCAGTGATTGCTCCTACCCCAACTCCAAATCCGGATCCATTGGCCATTACACGATAATTCTCAAGTCCACCTTCACATACTTTTCCGGTCGCAATCTTTGATAAGTGTGGGGTGGTTGAGAATACAGGTGTCTCGCCATCGGAAGAGGAAGTGTTTTCATATCCGAATGCTTTTACTCCTCTTGACCCTTTACCTTTTACTTCAAAAAGAATCTTGCGTAGAATTGGTATATATGGACCTCATCAAGGCCATGGTCGAATGGGTTTATATGGAGGATAGGATCATTGAGGAGGATATTATCCGGGAAGCCTATTTTGAGGAGTGTTGTTGTTTCAACCCAAAAAGTGGTTAGCACCGAGAACAACGCCCGGAAACCGAAAGCTCTCCTGACCTGCGACACAAACACCCGTTAGAAAGGACCACCGGTGGTATTCCGGTGGAAACCTCTCCAATGCTTAAGTCAGTAAGCGCCTGTGGTTTTTTTCAGAAAATAGAAGGAATACTCAAAGAATGACTTACCTCCCTCCAGCCTCAAAGCTGAGATATTTATAGTTTCTCTTGGTGGGGACCCCGGCCGGGATCTCAGGGGCACATGCCGCGAATTTGGGGTTGTTATGTAACCAATTCTGAAAAGTGGTCCCACTTGTCTCATTATTAGGGATCTGAAGAACAGATCTTTCTCGTTTCATTTTATTGCAATGCCAGTGTCAGGATTGCTTCTGGCCAATTGCGTTAGCCAGCTCTGTATAATTTCCCGATCCCTACCATCTCTTAAGATAGCTTGGTTGGAAGAGATCCTTCCCGGTCCAGCCACTGAGGTCAGATCTACCCTAAGACAGGTCTGACCTACCTATTACCCTATCAAGTGAGGCGAAACACATTGTTTTCAAGAGGGCCAATTGAACAGCCCTGGTCTCCCCCAAGTACATTTCCCTGACGTCCCTAAATTCCACCCAACATGGTCTTCTAGGAAGGGG
>BMAC01000971.1:142949-175676 GCA_014905375.1 Phtheirospermum japonicum | reverse complement strand
CTTCTACCCATTTACTGAAATAATCGATTGCTACTATCAAGAACTTCTTTTGAGCAGGGGCCATGGGAAAGGGACCGACCAGATCTATTCCCCATTTGGCGAATGGGCAAGGGGAGCTCATCGTCATGAGCTCCTCGGCAGGCCTATGTATTAGCGTTGAATTCTTCTGGCATTTCTCACATGCGCGCACGAAATTTTCCGCCTCTTCTCGTAGATGGGGCCAGAAATACCCTGCTCGTAAGATCTTACTTGACAAAGCTCTGGCACCCATGTGGTTACCACAACATCCCTCATGGGTTTCTCTAAGGACCAGAGCTCCTTCCGTTCGGCTTAAACATCTCAGAAGAGGCTAACAAAATCCTCTTCTAAATAACTCTCCTTTAATTAAACAAAATCTAGCAGACCTGGTTCGTACTTTTGCTGCTTCTTTTTTATCATTTGGCAAGACTCCCTGTTCCAGGTATGTGTTTATGGGAGAGCTCCAATCATCTCTCTCAATAACTGAGCCTACCTGCTCTGTCCCGAATTCTCCGCCCGCCTGTAGCAAGGTAATCACCTTCTCTTCACAATCTGAAGCCGAGCTGGCCACCTTTGCTAGGAAGTCAGCCCGTCCATTTTCCTCTCTAGGAATCTGGAGGACTGTTAACTCTTTCATTCCTCTGGCCAGCTCTCTGAATTTGGCCAAGCACCTCTGCACATGTTCCTCCCTTCTCTCGAATTCTCCCTTAATTTGTTTGCAAACAAGCTGAGAATCGACCTTGGCATATACGTGATCCGCGCCCAGGTCTTTCGCCATCTGAATACCTCTTAGAAGAGCTTTGTACTCAGCAGAATTATTAGAGAATGTTGTATTTAGCCGGATAGCAAATTCAGTAGACACGCCTTCTGGATCAATCAGAACAATTCCAGCTCCACAGCCCTGATTACAGACAGAGCCATCCGTGAAGATTGTCCATTTKTTTAGTTCTTCGAGAAGGCCAGTCATTTCTTGCATGAAGTCAGCCAAGGCCTGAGCTTTAATTGCTGTTCTGGCCTCAAAGCTGATATCAAATTCACTTAGCTCGATTATCCATCTGACCAGTCTTCCCGACGCCTCTGGCTTATCCATGACCGCTTTCAAAGGCAAATTCGTTCGTACAATTATACTATGCGAAAGGAAATACGGACGTAATTTCCGAGCCATTCCTACGAGGGCCAGTACTGCCCGTTCTACCTCTACATACCTTACTTCGGCATCATGCAAGACCTTGCTCCAGTAATAGACTGGTTTCTGCATCTTCCCCTCTTCTTGAAGTAAGACAGAACTGACTGCCTGTTACCCTACTAATAAGTACAAAATGAGGGGTTCTCCTAGGACAGGCTTTGTTAGCAAGGTCATACTGGCCAAGTGCTCTTTTAACGTTTTAAATGCGTCTTCGAATTCTTTGGTCCACTCAAAACGGGCTTTTTTACGCAGAGCTTGTAAGAAAGGGAGGCTCTTCTCTGCTGAGAGCGAGACAAATCGGCTCAGAGCATTGATGCGTCCTGCTAAACATTTCATTTCCTTGACGTTTCTAGGCGCCTGCATCTCCATAATTGCCCAAATTTTCTCTGGGTTGGCCTCAATCCCTCTTTCAGTGACCATATACCCGAGAAACTTGCCAGCTCTGACCCCAAATGCACACTTTTTAGGGTTAAGTCTCATTATGTATTTTCTCAAAGTGTCGAAGGTTTCCTTCAAGTCTTGCACATGTGAGCTTGCTTTTATACTTTTTACCAGCATGTCATCTACATAGACTTCCATGTTCCTGCCTAGCTGATCTCTGAACATCCTGTCTACCAGCCTTTGATATGTAGCCCCTGCATTTTTGAGCCCGAATGGCATGACCACATAGCAGTATGTACCCTTTGGGGTTATAAAGCTTACCCTCTTCTGATCTTCTTCAGCCAAACGGATCTGGTGGTAGCCTTGCGAGGTGTCCATCATACTCAGGAGCTCACATCCAGAGGTGGAATCGACCAGTTGGTCTATTCTTGGCAGTGGATAATGATCTTTTAGGCAGGCTTTATTGAGGTCGCGAAAATCTATGCACATTCGCCAGTCGTCAGTTTTTGGGACCAGAACCGCGTTAGACATCCATTCCGGAAATTTTATTTCTTAAATATGTCCAGCTTTCAAGAGTTTTTCTACCTCCGCCTCTATTATGGCCTCTTTTTCTGGTCCAAAGTTGCGTTTCTTCTGTTTAATCGATTTTGCTCCTGCGTTAATGTTAAGGTGATGCTCTGCCACTACTGGGTCAATCCCCACCAAGTCCTGTGGAGACCAGGCAAACACATCAGAACTGTCTCTCAGCAGAGCTACCAGGTCTGTCAAAATTTTTGGACTGAGGGTCGTCCCTACGCGAAGGACCCGGCTCTCGTCCCTTGGGATTACCTCGACCATCATCAGGCCTTCCTGTCTACCAGTCGGCTCTGTTCGTGGCAGCTCCGTTCTAATCCTCTTGCTCTACCTGTCTTCTTCGGCATTCCTCTGGATACACTCGACATACGTTTGTCGTGCAGCATACTGGTCGCCTCTGACCTCCCCTGTTCCGTCTTCCGCCGGAAACTTCATTTTCATGTGAAATACCGAAATGACGGCTTGGAACTGGCTTAGGGATGGCCGACCAAGCATCACATTGTATGAGGATGGGGCATCCACTACCAAGAAGTGTACCCTTCGGGTCACCCTGTACGGCTCTTTCCTTAGCGTTACAAGGAGCCTTACTGCGCCCAAGGGTTTCAGGGCTCCCCCTGCAAACCCTACCAAAGAAGTCGCCACCTCTTCCAATTCCACATTCAGTTTCAATTGTCTAAAGCAGTCATAAAATAAAATGTCCGCAGAACTCCCCGTATCCACGAAAATTCTCTGCACATTGTAGTTAGCGATAGTGGCCGTAATGACCAAAGCATCCATGTGTGGGGCTAGGATGCCATCACAATCCTCGGAACCAAAGCAAATATTTGTTGTAGGTCCTAATTGTCCCACTTCTCTGGATGTCCTGATCAGGTCCCTAGCAGCGCGGACACAATTGTGCTGGGTTCTTTTGGAGTGTTCATCCAACTCTCCACCTGTAATCCTTTGTATCTCGCCATGGATGACCTGGGCCTGGTCAGGCTTTCTCAATCCAGTGTGCACCCTGTCCTGATCTCCTTTGCCCTGGCGAGACTGGTCGTAACTCTTAATGCCTGGTCTGTCCTCTTCCCTTCTCATACGGACGTATTCTTTCAGGTGCCCAGCTTAGACCAATCTTTCCAACTCATCTTTCAAATGAGTACACTGATCAGTATCATGTCCATATTCGTTATGGAAGCGGCAGAAGCGATTAGACCTTTCCTTCCTGGGTTTCTGGGAGTAGGTCTTAGGCCAGTTCAGGTCTGGATGCTTCTCTATGGCCTGTAAAATCTCACCTTGTGGAGTTGCTAAGGGGTTATATCTGTCGAAACGAGGTCTCCCTCCAGGAAAATCTGACCTCGGCTTCTTTGCGGCAGTCCTGTCCTCACGATCGTATCTCTCCCTCTTCTTTTCTCCGTCGTCCTTGATTTTCAAAGCCTCCTTAAGGTGAATATATTTCTCAGCTCATTCCAAGAGCTCTCCAAACTTTAGGGCTGGTTTAACAACAAGCGACTGAAAAAATTCACCTCTCCTCAGACCTTGTGCTAGAGCATTCACCAACAGCTCTTCCGACGCAGAGGGCACCTCCAGTTTTGCAGCTGTGAATCTGTTAATGTAAGCGCGCAGACTCTCATTCTCTTTCTGTTTTAGGCTAAATAGCTCTAGATGCATCTTTTGGTACTTCCTGCAACTTGTGAATTGATGCAAGAAGGCAGAGCTAAACTCATCAAAGTTGCTGATGGAACGAGGTGGCAGCTGGCTGAACCAGAGCTGTGCGAACTTGGTGAAGGTCATTGGGAAGACCCGACACATGACTGCGTCTGAAAATTTATGCACCGCCGCTGCGATTTCAAATCTGCTCAGGTGATCCCAAGGGTCCGTGGTCCCATTGTACTCAAAACCCAAAGATCGGTATGAGGCCGGAACGTCATCCCTCATGACCTCTTCTGTAAACGGAGTGCCTCGCCTAGTTGGCACCGCTCCACGGTTCACCATTTTCCTCTTGAATCCCGTACCTCTTTTTGTAAGCTCTGCACCTGTTCAGCCAGACCTGGGTTAACATGACTTGAGGTCTCACTATCAGAAGTGGAAAAGTGCTCATCTCTTTCTGGAGGGGGAGCCCTTTCCACGCGTTTGTTGCGCGGCGGCTCAGTTTCTGCCACTGGAACCGTCCGATCAGGTCGATCACCCCACGGCGGTGTTGACTTCTTCGCAAATTTCTTTTCCACAACCGCCTCCACCGCCTTTCCAATAAGAGCAGACAGTTGTTGGAGCAGAATGTCATTGAACGATTCGCTCGCGTCAGGTGTTGTCTCGCCCGAGGTAGGTGGGGTAGTGCCTCGCCCAGCCACGGTTGGTGGTTCTACCTCTTCAAGCCTCATTGCTGATGTTTCTGCCGGCGGCGGCATGCCCCACGGCATGGCGGATTTGGGAGTTCCACCGAGTTCTCCCACCAGATTGCGTCTCAAACCATCGGAAGCCATATCTTGTTCTCACGTCTTAGCCCGATCGACTTCCCACAGACGATGCCAATTGTTTCAACCCAAAAAGTGATTAGCACCGAGAACAACGCCCGGAAACTAAAAGCTCTCCTGACCTGCGACACAAACACCCGTTAGAAAGGGCCACCGGTGGTATTCCGGTGGAAACCTCTCCAATGCTTAAGTCAGTAAGCGCCTGAGGTTTTTTTCAGAAAATAGAAGGAATACTCAAAGAATGACTTACCTCCCTTCAGCCTCAAAGCTGAGATATTTATAGTTTCTCTTGGTGGGGACCCCAGCCAGGATCTCAGGGGCACATGCCGCGAATCTGGGGTTATTATATAACCAATTCTGACAAGTGGTCCCACTTGTCTCATTATTAGGGATCTGAAGAACAGATCTTTCTCGTTTCATTTTATTGCAATGCCAGCGTCAGGATTGCTTCTGGCCAATTGCCTTAGCCAGCTCTATATAATTTCCCGATCCCTACCATCTCTTAAGATAGCTTGGTTGGAAGAGATCCTTCCCGGTCCAGCCATTGAGGTCAGATCTACCCTAAGACAGGTCTGACCTACCTATTACCCTATCAAGTGAGGCGAAACGCATTGTTTTCAAGAGGGCCAATTGAACAGCCCTGGTCTCCCCCAAGTACATTTCCCTGACGTCCCTAAATTCCACCCAACATGGTCTTCTAGGAAGGGGATGTCAGGTCTCGCTTCAGGAGGAAGACCTGTCCAGAACACTAGGTCATTCTGGTCGCGCTTTATTGGTCCAGCTCTACCCTCACCAGGTCTGACATATTTCCAGGCCCATCAGTTGTGAGGATGATGAGCCCCTTATTCTTAACGATGAGTACGTTGTGCCTCTATGTGCTCAAGACTTGTGTGAAAATGATTGTTTATGTGTCGTTGAGGGCACGACGACTTTTTCGAGGGGGAGGTGGGGATAGTTGATGATAAGAGTGAGAAGTTTGAAAATCACCTTGAGGAAAAGATCATTGATGATAATATCGAAGATATTGAAGACTATCTTTAGGGGATCTTAGAATTGTTTGAATTAGCCCCCGATGAAGACGAGAGGAGGCACAAGCCCGAGCTTAAGCCTCCCCCATATCCCTCCAAGCGTTACTATTTAGAAGAGGAGAGTAAGACAATTATTATCTTTGCCGGTCCGAATCGAGAGGAGGAGAGGATGGTTGAAGTGCTCAAAGTTTTTAAGGGTGCTATTGGTTGGAGACACAGAGTTATTAAGGGAGTTAGCCCCTGTATGAAAATAGTAAGAGTCAGAATCGGGAGGTTGTTGTGGGAAGAATTGATGTTTGTGATCTCCAAGAGCGAGTGGGTGAATCCCATTGACTTAGTGCCCAAGACGAGCTGCATGTTCATTTTTGAGGATGAAAAAGGAGAGTTGATGGCTACGAGAGATACAATGGGTTAGAGGATGTTGATCGATTCTAAGAAGTTAAATGAGACTACCAAGAGATATCATTTTCCTTCCTTTTTTATCGATCAAAGGTTGAACAAGTTAGCCGACCAATATTCCTTTTTTTTTTCTCGACGAGTCATCGGGTCACTTCAAAACCACAATTCCACCCGAAGACCTAGCCAAGATGAGTTTCATTTGCCCAATTGGAATGTTTGCTTTGTGGCGAATACTACTCGAGCTATGTAATGCGCAGAGAATGTTCCAAAGAGTGGATCCTCCCGACAAGGAGGAGATTGTTTTGATGGATCCTCCCGTTATCTTCCCACCTTGAGCAAAAAGGGTGTCCGTCAAGCTAGTGACGTAAAACAAGAGCTTCTTGGGAGGCAACCCATATACTTTTCATTTATTTCTTCTATTTTTATATTTATTTCTTTCTTTCTTATTATAAAAATTTAAAAACATTCGAAAAACTCAAAAATTTTAAAAAAAAATGTTGTGTCATGTTTTGGTTCTTTTTAACCCTTGTTTCATTTTGTTTTGGGTTTATGTACATATTTTCTTATGTTTTTGATTTTTGTGTGATCTTCTTTTCTAGTGTGTTGTTTTCCGATTTCACCCTTGGATGAATTGATGATATTGGTAGCGTTCATGGAGCCGGGAGAATCTAGCCATGCTCGGTTTTTGCTTGGATTGCTAGATGTTTAAGTGGACCCCACCGAGCTTGACCCAAACTCGCTCGGTTAAGGAAGCTTCTATAGGTTTTCATTAAAATGCAATGAGGGCATTACATGGTTTAAGTGCGGGGTGGTTAGGTGGTTAGGGTCCAGCTGTCAAAAAGCATGATTTGTCTTTCTTTACTCGAACCTTCGCGAAGTGACGCTTACTATTTGCGCTTTTATATGGTTGAGTCATTTTTGTGTTGTTTATGTTGTTATTACATTGTTGAGCAATCACCACTTGCTTGGAGGTTTGAATAGTTTACTTGTCGGGTTTTTACATGTTTATGCCCTCTCTGTGAGGAGTTGAATTTTTGTGCTTCGTCCGAAACCCGCATATATATATATATAATCAAAATTTGCTCGTAAAAAGATTGCAAAGCTCTTTTGATTTTGTTTCCAAAATCCGATGCAAACTAGTGAGTAGCCTTGTGTGAATTATCGGTTTTGCTTGCATTTTTATGGAAATTGCATTGAGGAGGCTTGACTTTGCTCGTACATAATTGAATTTGGAAATGACCGCGAGGCACATATATCACCATTATACCGGCCATATCCAAATATATAAGCTACTTCAAAATCCCAAATGAGTCCTCTTCAGCCTATTCCCCGTTTATTGTTAGCCGAGCTCGATTTTAGCTCCTATATCTTCATAAAATGTGAGGTGAGAGTGTATATTGTGGGTTTAGGGTTTTGAGTTGCTTATACAAAATAAAAAAAGAAGAATACTCCAACACAAATAACGAAAAGTGATAAAGCGTGCGTTCGAGAGAAAAGCCAAATTTAAAAGGCTAAGTTTAGCAAAAAGAAGCGAATTTAAAATGCTTCTAAGTGTTATGAAATAAGGTCGGAAAAGATTGTGAGTATATGAAAGGGTTTCGAATGGGAGTTTGGTGAATTGGGAAGGGTGAAGCGATCATAAGCTTCAAGTTTTACAAATTAGGGTTTCGTGTGCTATTGATCAAGTTTGATCGTGTGTTAGCCACTATATCAAAAATTCCTTACCTTACCAAAGAACCAACATTCCAATCCGAGATAAAGACCTCTTTAGATTCTTGTTTGGTCATGTACAATGGTTAATTTTGAGTTTCCAATTTGTTAAGTCTTGACTAGGTGCATGCATCATCCGATTTGAGCGTATACACGTCCCATATAACAAACACTTGAGCGAACTCCTCAAAACTCCATTTGTGAGGATATCATCGATTTGGTTTTCATTTGAGAAAGAGTAATACGAGCAATGCTTGTGCATTCTCGATAACGAGTTTGTGTTGATACTTTCATCATATTAATATGATAAGCACATGAATTTCTCTTTTTGCACAATGTTCATTGCATGTGCATTCTCGATTCTTTTCGTTGTTCGAGGAAGAACAAACCGATAAGTGTGGGGTGGTTGTTTGGCATGTAATTGTGGTGTTTTTCTCGAGTTTTTTTTATAAGGATTTATGTTGATTTTAGTAGTTTAGTCGAGTTTCGTTAGGTTTTTCATTTATTTTTCTTGTTTTGTTGTTTTTCACTTGTTTTGTTAATTTTATATTTAATTGGGTTAAATGGCTTCAATTAATTGGAGTCTTGGTGTAAGTCTTGTGTTTTGATATTTAAAATTCTCATTTAATAGGTTGCTAAGTGATTGAAATTCAACCTAAGGCATGGAGGCCAAAAATCCAAGCCTAGTCTTGCCTATTTTCATGCCCAAGTTAGTGCCAAGAGCAAGCTTCAAAGTAACTAACATTCTAGAATGGTGGGCGATTTCCATGCCCAGGCTGCTCAATTGCGCGCCCAGACATTGGCGCAAGAGAGGGCGTGCTTGCCACGCCCAAAGCATCGCCCCTGCCAGCGCTTGGCTGCTCCTTCACGCCCAAGGGCGTCGCCCAAACGGCGCCCAAAGAAGCGCTTGGCTGCTCCTTCACGCCCAAAGCAGTGCCCCAGCGCTTGGATGCTCCTTCACGCCCAAAGCGGCGCCCAATTTGGTGCCCAGCCTACCCATTTCGGGTCAAACACGGGAAATTAAGCTCTTAAAGCACAAATTGACCCATTAAACCTAGTATAAATAGGAGACTTCTCTCATTTTTTAAAATTATCTCTCATTCCTCCCAACCCGATCTTGGGTTTGGGATTAAAATTTCTCTCTCTAGATTTTAGATTTAATTTTCAAGCTTTGCCTTGGGTTTGTAGGCGTAAGAAGAATTCAAGTACTCCCTTGGATTTTTATTTTGATGCAATATAATTCAAGCCTGTTACTCTCTTTAATTCAAGTAAGCTTTCTTTTATTTTCTTCATCAATTTCATGCATGTTCTTCAATTTTATGCCTTTTACCTTACCCCTTTGATTTTTGCTTGATCTTGTGAATCGTCTATGGAATCTAGATGAGTGACACGTCTAGATCATAGATCGAGTCCTTGATCATTTTTACTTCAAGTATTTCGTATGCTACATTTAGGACTTTATTTTCATGCATTGTTTCATGCTAAGTCTTAGATCTATGCTTTATTGCTTGTTATTTCTCTTAAAGTTTTAAATTCGACGTCAATTATCATTGCTTTATCCATCCATGCTTCCCATTTTTGTCAATTTTCATTATTCAAGTTTTTATGTTCATGCAACCATGATTGTACCTTGAGCTTTCATGCTTGTACTAGGTGAAACATTGCTTGTTTTTGCTTAATTTTCATTGTTGCTTGCATTTTCATATTTGAGGCATACGAGGAGGTATCTGACCAACTTGAAATTTCATTTCCTAGTTTAGTTTAGTTAGTTTGATTGCTTTATTTTCATTTTCTATTAATTTCTAAAGCTACAAACACTTTGATTCGTCAATCGAATTTATTTCCAATAATATCGAGCCATGAACCTTTATTTTCAAAACCACATAAAAGAGTACACTTCAAAATGGCGTCGTTACTAGGGAACTTGCAATTTCATTTCCTAGTTTAGTTTAGTTAGTTTAATTGGTTTATTTTCATTTTTCGTTTTATTTCTTCAAGCTAGAAACACTTGATTCGTCAATTGAATCGATTTCCGATAATATCAAGCCAAATGAACTTTTATTTTCAAAACAACATAAAAAATTACACTTCAGGTGTATGAGTCAAGAATGGCGGTTAAGGCTCAGTTATTGGCGGATTTTTTACAAGACACGGTGTGCTCAGCAGAGAATGTAGACGAACAAAGTGCATGGTTACTGCATGTAGATTGATCGACTATGTCAATTAGAGCAAGACTAGGAGCTGTTCTATGATCAAACTGGGGTTTAAGGCCTCGAATAATGAAGTTGAGTACGAAGCACTATTGCAAGGCATTATAATGGCAAGCGACCTGGGGCAAGACGAGTAAAAGCACATACTGACTTACAGCTTGTAGCTCGCCAGTATGATGGGACTTTTGAAGCAAGGGAAAAGAGCATGCAAGAATATTTGAAGAAGCTTAAAGAAGGCGTAGCCTAATTTTAGGAATATAGATTGGGACATCTACCGCGGGCTAATAATATTGGGGCAGATCAGCTCGCCAAAATGGCAGGAACGCTAAGTACTTGTGAGACGAGAAGAGTTACATTGACGGAGTTAGCTCATAACAGCTTGGAAAAAAGTAAGGAAGTCATGGAAGTAGATGAGAGAGAGAACTAGCGGACACCAATTCGGGAGACCCTCGATGTAACACCCAAGTTTTTATTTTCTTATTATGTTCAGCCCAATATTTTCTTTATTTATTATATTCTATTGTTTCAAATACACTAAGCCTATTATTGAAATCCAATTGAATTATTTTCAATTATATTATTTTACCAAAGCCCAATCCAAACCCAATGACTTGGCCCGATTTCAACAAAAACTACAACCCTAACTTTCTAAAAATACATCCATCTTTGGTTTTTAAGAAAACCCAAACCAACACAATTTCTGCTTGTACGGCCACAAGGTAAATCTCCCATTTGTTATTCCATTTTTTTTCAATAACAAGCCTTGTAATCAAAGTTTTCGGCAGCCATCGTAATCAGATCGACGGACGATTCTAACCAAGCAATTTAATCCCAACACCCAAAACCAATCGTCGCTAGAAATCTCCATCACAAAAACCCGAACCAATCCAGCAGCCACGCTCGGTCACTCCCAGCCGATTTCCACCACAGCCTATTTTCCGGCCAAAACCACCACTGCCGGCATATGGAACCAATGTCAGGGCCTCGCTTCCGAGCCATCAAGAACGCAAACCCAACACATCTCTACCAAAAGACCAAAGCCAAACCAGCAGCCCAATTCAAAAGGCCCCGATCACCACCATTTCCCCAAATCTTGTGGCCCYAAGACTAGGACGAGACCCTTCGTGAAACGAGCCCCATCGCCACCGCTAATCCTCGACGGCCCGAATCAAGTCGCCATCACCATCTCAGTCGGCTCACCGTGGCTGTCCAATCGAAGTCAAAGGAGGGGGGGGTTTCGCCCCGTCTGTCACCCGGCTACCGGAGATCCCAAAACCCAAACCATCTCTGCCTCCACCACTGCCGACTCCACGTCTGCCAACGTTTTGGGAATCCACCGACTTGTCGCTTCCACAGCCGCTGGGGCCCTCGCCTCGCCGGTCGCTTCCGCCGCCATCATCAATTTTTGGAGAAGGCGGAGAAGAAGCAGCCTCTTGAGCCGTCGCCTCCGCCGCCTTGTCTGTCCACTGGGCCGCTGTCGTAGAGGATCAAAGGAGGTGGAGGGCCGATTCTGATTTTGGAGAAGGCGGAGAAATTTCCTGCCGATTGGAGCGTTGCCGCCGCTCGGAGCCGCTACAGGTCACCGCCACCTCCGCCGGTGCTGTGCTGGCCAATTTCTGAATTTGGAAAGGGAAAAGGGAAAGGAGACGGGCGGATGAGCTTAAGAGCTGGAAACCCATTTTATACTCCAACTTTTCCAGAAATCACAAATTAGCCCCAACAACTTTATTCCTTGTTCAATTGAACCCAAAAGTCTTCAAAATTTTCAGTTGACACCCAGAACTTTTATTCCTATTCTATTGAGCCACCAATTTAAGCAAAACCCCAATTTCAGCCACAAAACTTATCTGAAACTCAACTCCAGCCCACAAAACTTTCAAATTATCTTATTTCCAGCCCTCCAACTTCAAGAACTTTACCAAAAACATCCATGTCAACCATTTTATTTAAATTCCATGACCAGGCGTTCGAATCAAGGTTACGAATTCCTTATCTTTTCAATTATTCCAAATCAATTTTTAAACACAAGTTCTAAGTTAGGCTATTATATTCAATGTAGGAAACGAGGGTTCTCAAAACTAGGATTTTCAAGCACAGGCATCTACATTCGCATTTTCACGAAACAACATTTAAAGGTGGATGATTCTTAACTTTTTTCAAAATTATATGTTTGTCTATATTAAATGCAATTATATGAATTATCTATGTCTCAATACAACATTCCATAGTAGCTTTCGAGCTAAAACAATGACAGTGTGTTGTAGCCATTCATTTATGATTTATATGATTTCTTCTTAACATTGCCGAACGGGTTCTATGTTTGTTTATGTTAAATGCGATTGTATGAATTATATATGTCTCAATGCAACATTCCATAGTAGCTTTCGGGCTAAAACAACAGTAGCTTTCGGGCTAAAACAACAGTAGCTTTCGAGCTAAATCTATGTTGGCCAACATCTATGAACGACTGACAGTGTGTTGTAGCCATTCATTTATGATTTATATGATTTCTTCTTAACATTGCCGAACTTGTTCTATGTTTGTCTATGTTAAATGCGATTGTATGAATTATCTATGTCTCAATGCAACATTCCACAGTAGCTTTCGAGCTAAAACAACAATAGCTTTCGGGCTAAAACAACAGTAGCTTTCGAGCTAAATCTATGGTTGGCCAACATCTATGAATGACTGACAGTGTGTTGTAGCTATTCATTTATGGTTTGTATGATTTGTGTTTAATATTGATAAGCAAATCCCCACGGAGCGAGTTGAAAGCTCACACCCATTTTTATCAAACTTTTCAGGTTGAGAAATTGGTTGTGGTACGAGGCAGTGGATGCGAAGATGCTATTTTAAATGTTATTTCACTATCTCTTTCTATGAATTGATATCTTAATTTTATGTCAAATTACAAATAAAGATTGAGACTTGTGTTTCTATTTAAAACTCCTTGAATAGTCGAGTACTACTATTTTGATTCATTAAATGAATCTCGTATTTTTAAATAAATGTTTATATTTTATTCATGCTTCCGCTCAATTTATGGTGTGACTGTGATTTATTGAAAACTCATGCCCTTGTTTTTGAAGGTTTTGTTTATGAAAAATCAAATTTTAAATTTTCCAAAATTGGGGCGTGACACTCGATAAGGTGGTCACTGGGAATATACATCTAACTACTAAGGAAGCTAGGACAGCGTCACGTTTCTGTTTGAAGAATGGGTTTGTACAAGAGGTCGCACTTTGGCCAATACTTGAAGTGCCTATCGCAAGAGGAAGGGATGGAGGTGTTGCGAGACATACATGAAGGATATTGTGGAGATTATTCAAAGAGTAGAGCATTGGTTGGGATGGTTTTGTGAGTTGGTTTTTCTGTCCAGGAATGAAGGGTATGGTTGGCGAGCTCGTTATGACTTGCAGGAAATGTCAGATGTACGCACCCATTATTCACGTGCCCACAGAAGATATGATGGTGCTGAGCTCGCCCTGCCCATTTGCGTAATGGGGTATTGATATTGTGGGGCCATTACCGAGGACGCCCCACAAAAAACTCTATTTGGTGGTCGCAGTCTATTACTTTACGAAGTGGGTGGAGGCCGAGGCTGTGAAAAATATTGGCGAGCAAAACATAATTGATTTTATTTTTAACAGTATTTTTTGCAGGTATGGCGTTCCACGAATGTTGGTCTCAGATAATGGTAGACAATTCAATGGCCACATGATGTAGGATTGGTGCAAAACAATGGGGATGAAATAACGATTTGCTTCTGTATCACATCCCCAAGTTAATGGACAATTTGAGGTCACTAGTTGTATTATTGTGCAGGGAATTAAATTATGACTGGAAAAAGCAGGGGGACTTTTTCTCGAGGAGCTCTCTTCTGTTTTATGGGCTTATCGAACTACTCTGCGAACTACTATGGGCGAATCACCCTTCAGCTTGGTCCATGGTATAAAAGCTTTCATTTCGGCAGAGATAGTTGGGGGATCTCATCAACTAGAGACATTCGATGAGGAACAAAACTAGCGATTGGCTACGGGGGCATTGGAAACAATTGACAAAATACGTGATAAAGCTGCTGCGTGCGTGGAAAGATACAAATAAAGGATTCAGGCAGCCTATAACAAGCGGGTAGAAGATATTTTCAGGTCGGTAACCTAGTTTGGAAGCGAACTGATGCAATCTACACTATGAAGAAATTAAATCCTAATAGGACCGTTCAAGGTCATCAAGTTACTGAGGGGAGGTGCATATGTGCTCGAAGATGAAGAGGGAAAAGCATTACCAAGGAGCTGGAATACTTGCCACTTGAAGAAATATTATGCCTAACTTCTTAGGCGATGGATGGAGGTTCTATCTTTTACTACTATTACTATGGGCCGACGCTTATTTAGTTTTGCGATGGATTCATGTTTCTATGCACTTTTCTACAAACTATGGGCAGATGCTTATTTAGATCGGCGATGAATAAAGGATTATACTTATGGCATTTTATGGGTCTTATAGTTTTATGGTTATAGGCCGACGCTTTTAATAGGTCGACGATGGTTTTGTGGTTTTGTGGTTATCGGCTAGCGCTTTCAATAAGTCAGCAATGGTTTCTATGAATATGGTTATGGGCCGGCACTTTCAATAGGTCGACGATGGTTTCTATGAATATGATTATGGGCTAACTTTTTTATTAGGTTGGCGATGGTTTTTATGGATATGGTTATAAGCTGATGTTTTTATCAGGGTGGCCATGGTTTTATCGATGGATGGTATATGGCTAAGTTTGTGAGGAACATGTTTGACTAACATATTCTTTGAAACCTTTGGCTATGAGCTTTGAGTATGTTTGATCAACATATTCTTTGCTTTGTTGTGTGTCTATGAGAATGTGTCTGACTAACATGCTCTCCGATGATAATATGTTTGATTAACATATTACTTAGGTTGTTTTTATGTGATTATGTGATTGTGTGATTATGTGATTATATGTGACTTAGTAGTTTTCTTTGCTCGCAGTATTTAAATATGGGGAACTAAGTGGTTTTCTTGGTCGTCCATGTTTTAATTTTATTGAGTTATTGTGACCTGGTTGTGTTGCCTTGTTCGCATGTGAGACTAAGTAGCATTCTTGGTTTCTTAATATTTATTAAGGGGATGAGTAGTTTCTCGATCACCTGCATTCCACTATAATTTTTACTTGTTATGATCTCTTTGGGCCATGTTATGCTAAGATTGGTGTATACATGGTGATATGAAGTCTTATGGTTATAAGGCGGTTCTTAAGTCAATATGTCATTATTTTGACGTTATGGAAAGGTCCATGGTTTTATGGTTATAAAGAGCTGCTTATGACCCATGAGTTCGGCAGGTTCTTATGGTGTTTTAACTTTTATGAAACAATTTGTGTTAAAAAAATTTCATGGTATTGGATGGTGACTAAGAAATTGTTCTTGTGATTAAGACATTCATGTCGCTCTTATGGATCCAGTCTTTGCAAGGTTATAGGTATTATAGGGAAGCTAGATGATGTTTATGCTAAGGCACGAAGGAAACAACAAGCAATTAATTCATGGCGAGCTGAGTTTTTGTTTTTAAACGGAAAATTAGAGTTTTATTACAAGGGAGAAATCAAAATTTTATACAATGGGGAAATGGGGAACTAGCTCGCCAATGGGGGCGTCGAGCTCTTTGCTAAGCTCAGACTTTATTATGGCTTTGGCTGTGTATTCCATCCACCAGGCGGTCTTTGGGTCCTGCTTATCATCACCCCACTAAAAGTAGAAACGAGGTAGATCTTCTTCTAATATTTTCTTATCTAGCTCGAAGTTGGTCTTAGCCGCCTGGAGCTAGGCTTGAGCTCGCTCGAGTGTAATGTTAAACAACAACTTGGCCCCTTTTCCTACCTTGTGCAAGAAGGTCGTCGTATGTCGGTAGGTCATGATCAGGCTATTCCTGTAAGCCTCCGCAAACTTTTGACCCACCTCGCTTCTCAAAAAAGTTCGACAACCTTAAGCTAATCCCAACTGGCGTGCCACATACACCTCTTCTTTATTTTCCCTCTCTTTTGTAAGCAATAACTCCTCCAACTCTATTTGGCTTTCCACAGCCGAGTGATTTCTGATCTCGTTGTCTTCAGTTGGGGGACCTCTTCTTTCATTGTTTCCAGCTGACATCTTGCAACGTTCAACTCTTCTTCCTAGGTCGCCAACTGGCGATAAGCTTTATCCAATTCCCTTTCTGTCAAAGACAATTGTTTGGTTTATCTATCGGCTTGGGCTGTCAGCTCGTCACATGCTTTCTTCCATTCTCTTTCGGAGGTTGCTACAACTAGGTGGGTGGACAGTGAGGCCATCATAGGTTGCGGCTATATCATGAGAAATAATAGGAATATGTTATGGGTTACAAATGTATGGAAACATATTTTTTATCATATGGAAGGATTTCGAGAAGATAAATTACATGGGTTACAACTTATTTTTGGAGAAAGGACTGAATCTTGTCGGGATTATCACATTGCGAGAGGCCTTTGTCCAGATTTGGGGAGCCCAAGCTAGATGATCCTTGAGCACGACGACATCTTGTAGGAGGAGATGCAGGCTGTGTTTAAGCTCGATTGCGGACTTTTCTTTTCCTTTTACCTTTGCCAATCACTACGTGTAATGGCATTTGGTCATCCGAGTTTACGATCTCCGCTGGTTTATCCTTGGCGGCCATGGCGAGCTCCACCTCTTCTTCGATATTTACAATAGGAGATGGAACTGCAAAAGTCATGACCGAATCTGAGTCTGGGTAGACTACCGCTCTTCCCTCCGAGCTTGAGGACACGCAGTCAAGAATGAGGCGCTCTGTAAATAGAAAAAATGGGTTAATCTTTGTTTTACGTAGGATGAAGAATAAGAAAGACATATGATTTAGTAAACCTACCAAATTCAAGTATGGTTATGGGAAAAGGTCGCTGGGTGATGCTCACATAAGAGTACACCCTCTCTGAATTTGTAATTTTCATTACATCGCAGGTAAGCTTGCTCCATTGTTCGAGCAAGCCTAAATAGTGTTGGTGGAGAGTAGGGCAATTTTTTTCGGTGGGCACCACCTCTTGAAGAGAGGTCACCTCCTTCCATTCTGAAGGGAATGTCCAGGGCTCGCCAGAGTAGAGGAAGAAGAATTTAGATCGCCAATCGTGGACCTTTGACGAGGGGCTAACCCAAAAATGCATCTTTTGATGCGAAGAAAGATAGAAAGAGTCTTTTTGGCTTTTTATTTAGAAACAAAATGGAAATAATTTACGTCGGGCTCTACGTTATGATATGTACATAAGATTATATACCCGGTTATAAACCTAATCGAGTTGGGGGTCATTTGGAATAGGGGGACTTTGTACTTCTGGGAAGCAATGACCAGAAAAGTGTGTAAGGGAAATCAAATTCTTGCTTTCATATGTTCATCAAAAAGGGTAACGTGGTTTGGAGAAGGATGGTTTGGTCATTTTTTCCGGCCTCAGGTTGGTTGAGTTTAATGGTTTCCTGGAGGTTGAAGCTTTTAATAAAGGCTGCGAGCTTACTCCGATCTGGGAGTACCCAGGTGTTTTCAGTGGTTATTCTGGTAGTTCGCGGGAGAGGAGGTAGGTTGGGGTGAGCCGATGGAGATAAAAAAATTACGGATAAAGAAGAAATCAGGGTGTGAAGTTGAGGGTATTTCTGGCTGACTTAAGGGGATGGTCTCTGGGACATTTTCAGTCAAGGCTCTGATTTGAGCCTCAAGTTCAGGCCAAGAGAGGTTTCCTTCCAGTTCATCGACTAAACCGGGTTTGGGTGCGGTGATGTTTTTTCTTCTTTTGGATTAGATCAGAGGAATTTCTATAGATTCCATTTCAGATGACATATCTCGAATGGGAAGGTTAGGGTTTTGGGAATCAGAATCATAGGAAGCTAAATTTGCCATATATTTACAGTGATATAATTATAAAATGGGGAAGGGGAGGAAGAGAAATACGTTTAGAAAATAGATTTTTGCAGTAAATTAAGATAATCGGTATTGAAATGATAAGTTAGGAGGACTTACCCATGATGTCGAGGAGAAATGGACTTGCGGTCCTGGGATGATTGTATTTTTGCTGCAACGTTCTTGAGGTTTTTCCGCAGAAGAAAATGGTGAATATCTGCTTTCATATTTTGAAATATGGAGAGACAAAAGTGAAAAAGTGTCTGTATTGGGAGCAGCGTTAATCTGGGAAGTCAAAAATGTGTTTTTGGGCGATGCAAAGGTTGGTAGGGTTTAATGTGGGCCTTTTATTTTCTGACACTCCAGAATAAAAATATTACGAGGAAATGGACTTGCGATGCGTGTCTGACATAACAGTAGTATGCATTTAATATTTTTAAGTTTGAAGTGACATTTCATGGTTTTCATGCTTTACGAAGGGGTGCGTTGGATTGACTTCTGGGGTTACTCATGATTACATTTAACTTGATTTCTAACCTCAATCAAGTAGAATGCGGGGGACTAGCTGATACGACATCAAATATCGAGGTTGGCGAACATGTAAGTTTGTAGGGATATAAGAAGCAACCTCTCCTTTAGAAGGTGCAATCTTTTTATAGGGGGAGAGATATTTTTAGAGTAGCAAGCTCTCAAGAGCGGCGAGATCTTATATAGGGGTGGCGGGCTCTTATGAGGGAGGATGGTATTATGACAACTTGGTACTGAGTGGTAGATCGGTATTAAGAGCAGGGTTTTATGGTTAACATGGTTTTGGGCCCTATTGGGCTAATATGGATTATGGTATGGGGTCCGGGCGGATTAAAAGCATGGCATGGTTATGGCCTATGGTCATTATGGTAATTTAGCGAGAGTTCTATTATCTCTGGTGACTTAGCATACAAGAGAAATCATAATTTTAAGTCAGTCGCTATTTATGTTATTCCAGTTGGAATAGGAAATGGGAACCCTAAATTGGGAACACGCCTCTTATCAATATAAAGAAGATTCAGGCCTCACTTTTTCTGTCTAAGGTTATTTTATATCCTACGTTTTGAACTCTCGCACATCTGTCTCAAAAAATACATGATTTAAGAATCGGAGGACCTACGCCGGGGCTGTCCGGTTTGGATTTTGTTTTGTAGGTTGATCAGGTCGGCATGACTTTCTGGAGGTCTATCAGGTCGCCGAACACGAAATTCAGATTATTAGTCTCTTTTATTGGTGAACAAAACTTTTTGGTCGTATCAGGGACCAAAAAAAAAGGAAAGTATACATAATATGAGATAGACGGATTAATAATTTTGTACATAGATCTAAGTCCAGTGCGTTTAATGCTAAACCACGTGTGGATAATCATTCATTCTTGATAATTACGTGGCTGTTAGTGACTAAAGTATGTTAACCATGTTTGGATTTTCGAAGGAGATGCCTGAAGTGGTGAGATGCAATCTCTTCAATAATCGATAATTAAAAGTTAATAACTAGTGGAATCTTTCATTGGTAAGTGCTGAGTTGACAATACACTTATATTGGATAATAATTCTAGCATGCTGATGCATCACTAAATCCATACGTAATATATGAGGGTATTTATGATAAGCGACCTCATCTCTTGGAAAGGGTATTTCTTTTGGGAGGTGAGCGAGCTGGCTTTATCGAATAGCGAGCTGGTTTTTAGAGTAGTGACCTGAAATATGCGGATGAGTTTTTATATAGGGTCACGACCTCTTATGCTTTTGGCGTTGGTTTGTTGAGCTCGGTGATGGGCTTTATAAATATCGGGCCTAAATGGTCTTATATGGATGGTCTATGGGGTCCTGACGAACTATATGGAAAGAAAAATAGGCCCAGACCTATTCTGGTAATTCAAGTAAGAGATTTATTAATTACGGGAACTTAGCATACAGGAGAAATCCTAATTCTAAGTCAGTTACGATATTTATGGAATTGTGGTGGGAGAAGGAACCCTGGCTTGGGGAACACTTCTCTTGTCTCTATAAAATGGGTGCATACCTCTCTTTATTTTCTACGTTATTGATTTTTGGGATTTGGGCTCTCTAAATTATCTCTTACTTTATCTAACTTAAGCATCGGAGGACCTTCACGGATCTGATCACCGACTCGACTGAAGGTGCTATTTTGCAGGACCGGCGAGGTCGCTAGGAGGTTTGTGGAAGGCTTAGCAGGTTGCTATGACGTTTTTGGGATCTATTATAGGTCGATGATCTCAGATTTGAGGTAAGTACCCCATATTCTTGGTAATCAATCTTTTTGGTTTTATTAAGTTGCGCCGTTTGTGGGAAAGAGGGACATCGAGTCCTTGAGCGAAAGGCGTGAGAAATTTTTCAAGCGAAGTATGAAGAATAGTAACATACTACCTAGAACCCTACATTATGGTTCTAGATCGAACAAATCAAAGAGGAAGAACGGGAAGGCGGATGTCAATGAAGGAGAACCAATAAAAGACAGACAAACGCCTTCTCAGGCGGAACCAACAGTTCAAAGTTTGGGGGGCACACCGCCGCCCTCCCCAAAATGACAGGATGGAAAAGAACAGTTAGAAGATTTGGAGGCGAAGACACCGGAGGTTGTGGCGCAAAAAGTGATTCATATAGGAACGAAGGAATGGAAGGAATAACCTAAGGATAAACCCTGTCAAATCAAAAAAAGGATTCTTAGATGGGTTTATGGATTTCGTGCCTCTGTAGAGGCAAGAGAAATTGAACAAATACCTAGCGGGCGAGCTGGGTACCTTAAAAGAGAAGGCTGATAGACCGAATGGCGAGCAGGAAGAAAAATCGATAACCAGGAAAACAAAAAAAAAATGGAAGGTCTCTGTCTAAGAGATCTTCTCATGGAAGGAAAGGTTGAAGTAAGCAAAAATACGAGGACACTTCCAGTTCTACCTCGTCTACGAAGTCTCATACTCGTAAACATAAGCATAAAGGGAAAGGGGTGAAGATAAAGCGGAGCCATTACAAGCGTAGAGGTCGCCGGCATAATAGATACACAAGTGAGAGTGGAACATAAACCTCGGGTACGGATGGTGAATCTCGAGACAAGTTGCGTAAGAGTCGGAGCGGGTACCATGAAAGGAAGGATGAGAATAAAGTGGGTCCAAGGAACAAGGCGTTTAGAGAGATGCAGGACGCTCTATTAAAATTACATAAATGAGTGAAAGGAGAGAAGTTGGATGAAGATAAGGGGCATCCATTTTCAGATGATATGTTTCGAGCTACGATGCCTAAAGGGTATAAGGCATTAGAGTCTCAATATCGCGGAATGGCGGATCCAGTAGAACATTTACAGCTCTTCGAGAATGCGAAGATGTTACATAGTTATACAGATGCTATGGCGTGTCGAGCCTTTGTATCTACTTTGAGAGGAATTGCTCAAAACTGGTTCTACCAGTTACCGCAAGGAAAAATTACTAGCTTTCAGGTGTTGCGAGCTGCTTTTTTAAAGCAATTTTCTAGTGTGAGGCAGAATGCGAAGACTGCACAATCGCTTTTTACTATGGTACAGCGACCTGACGAAACTTTGAAGCAATATGTTAACAGGTTTACCAGTGCCACTTTGGAGGCACCCACAACTACAGATGAGATGAAGGCGGGAGCTTTACATCAGGGATTGAGAAGAGATGACTTATGCGAGTCTTTAGTAAAGAAGGAGGCACGAACATAAGATGAGGTTTTGGAGAGATGCCATAAGTACATACAAGTCGAAGAAGTTGAAGAGGAGCATCAGGTGCATTTTAGTAGGTATATCGTAGGTACATGAGGCAGTATTTCTATGAGAGAAATGAGGAGATAACCTAGAAGGATAGTGCGCGGGCTCTTGACCTCGAGCCCTGCGGCTATGGAAAAGCCAGAGATAGACATGAGAAATTGGAGGAATGAGGATTCCACACCATTGGCCTACCCGCGTGCTAAGGTGTTTATTATCTTGGAACGTTTGGTACCCAACGATATAAAGTAGCCGGAAAATCGCACGCCGATCCCTACTCACCCCAAGTCTGAATTCTTTTGTATGTTTAACAATAATTATGGGCATTCCACGAAGAGATGCAGGCATCTTAATGAAGAAATTGAGAGACTCATCAAAGTCGGGCACCTGAAGGAAGTCATTTATAGGGACAAAGATCCAAAGGAACCACAACGACCATTGCCCCTGCCGCCACCAAGGGAGCCGCCCCAGGATCAGGTCGCGAGACAACCACAAAGGGAAATCATTGACGCAATGGACCAAGAGGAAACAAAGGAAGGATAAAAATGATCTCGGGCGGACCAACGGACGGAGATAGCAATAATGAGCGTAAGAAGCATGTCAAGTCAGCTTGCCCAAGAACGTGGGAGGTCGCTAGTGTGAGTCGACGACCTCAGATAGTTGGCCCAGTCATCTCCTTTGGTCCTAATGAGTGACGTGGACTTCAAGAGAATCATAATGATGCATTGGTAATCGAAGTTGAGGTGGCGGGGTATGAGGTTGGCAAGATTTTTGTGGATAATGGGAGATCGGTAAATATCATATATACTGATTGTCTTGAAAAGAAGAAGTTGGAGACCAAGGTGCGACCTGTGAATACATCCATATACGCTTTTAACGGGGCACAGGTAGTTACTGAAGGAGAGTTAACGTTGGCAGTGGTATTGGGGAAGGATGAGTTTTAATCAAGAAAGAATTTTAAGTTTTTGATAGTCCGGGGGAGGCCGACATATAATACCATATTAGGTCGACCTACCCTCAATGCATTCCAGGCGGTAACATCGACTTATCACATGAGTATCAAGTATCCGGTAGGAGATGGAGTGGGGGAAGTTGTCTCTGAACAACAGGTTGCGAGGTCGTGTTACAAAATGACGATCAGGAAAGGGTTGATTGAGAATAAGCGTGAAAGGGATGACGCGCTGCCAGAAGGAGTACTTAGTGCGAAGAAGGTAAAGGAACAGGAGAATTCTGTTCGACCACATGAGGAATTGATGGAAATTTCACTAGAGGAAGGTCGCGCAGAGTACACTACAAGAGTGGGGACTTTGTGTTAGAGTAGAGTGCCCGACGTTCCAATTAGATTGTATTTCATTTTACTTGTATAATGATTTTATTGGAATTATATTAATAAAGGAAACTTTCTTTATCTTATGTTTCCGCTTTTATTATAATTGCACGTATGATAAAGTCCTTATACCAATTTAAACTATGGGATATGGTTGCGCATATGATGGTAATCATGGAACATGTCTCTAAGGTTTCGGTCTTAAACTTGTTCCAAGTCAATGGGCTTTTCGAGATAGGACATTGAATAGCCCGGTAAGACTTGCGCATATGATGCATGCTTGTAAGACAAGGATGTCGCATTCCATTAACATCAGCGTTGTGACGCGAGTGCATATATGTGGATGCTTGTTAGAGAACAAGTTCATTGAACATGACCTGATGGAAATTCTTAACTGGAAGATTTATCTATCGAATAAGAATTTTCATATTGCAATAGTACATGATTAGTCCTTGACTTGAGGTACGATGGTAACCTTGTGCACATTGTACAATACTTAGATTTATCTTTTGATTGCTTGACAATCGTCAAAGGGGTATTTTGGGTATTGTATCGATGTGCATGGAGGTTTTTCTGTAGCCAACATAGAATTCGACACTTATCTATGGACAAGAGAGTATCCTGTGGATTTTCATAGTTTGTGATTCAAAGACCTTGGCCAGGGCACGATGAATATTGATTCATAAATGAATTACTTAAACTTGAAATGAAATCACAATTATTAAATCAATTGAGTTTCGACTTATAAATCCATGCCCAAGATTTAATCGGGAAACTAGTTGTCGAAAGGATCGTACATGTATGGACTTGCAATTGAAATAGGTTTACTCATTATTTCACCTAACACTGGGTAATCATTCTACTTGCTAGATGTTGTCATGATTTTTAGGTTCTTGAAGTTAAAGAGTTAATTTCAAGAGAATTAATTAATTAGATTAATTAATATAATAAATTATTATTTATAAACTTATAAAAGTTATAAGCCTACTGCTAGTGTTAGTCGTGAACCTAAAAGGGTCACACATAATTTTGGTTGTTGACATTTCAAGATTGATAACTCTAATAGTTGGAATAATTAATTAATTTAGATTAATTAAATGAGATTTTATTTTAATTCAATTGTTGGATCAAAGATTTAATTATATATATTTGATTATGTAATTAAATCTAATTTGATTAGAAATCTAAATTAAAGGAATATATTAAATTAGTCAATTGGATTGATTAATTTAAATTCATGGAATTAATTAATTAATTGAATTAATTAATTAGTTGAATTTTAAATTCAAGTCCATGTAATTTTCTAATAGGCCCTAATTGTAGAAGCCCACTAGAATAATTGAAAACTTTAAAATAAAATTAATTTATATTATATATTTGTATATAATATAAATATTTATATAAAAGGTAATTGGGATTAAATCATACTCTTTGTTTTAAAACGAGACGGATGACTTGAGGAAGAATTCTATTCTTAATTATTTAATTAATTAGTTAATTAAGATTAATTCTAATCTTAACCTAATTAATGTAATATATATATAAGAAAGAAATAAAACTGCGGCTGTCTTCTTCTAACTTTTTTCAACCTAAACAAAAACAAAAAAGTTTTCCTTTTGAAAAGTGGTTGCCGTATCCAGGGAGCCGTCCTCCTTTTTGTTTTAAAATCAAATCAAAGGATTTGAAAGGAACGCTTCAAGCAGAAACATAAACAAAAGAATTTTTTTCTTTTATATATTTTATTTAAGTCTTAGATGGAAATTAATTGATAACTTTTCATCTACAATAATTAATCTTCAATCAATTGTTGATTGTTGGATTAATTATTATTCCTTTAATCAATTTAAAAACGGAATGATTCTACTAACGAAGAATTTTTCCGGTATCGCAATTAAAAGGTGGACTCAATTAGAGGGGATACGCTTGGATCCCTACGGCGAGAAGTTTCAGTGTTAGCCACATAGCCGGAAATTGATTCCCTCTCAATCCTCGCTTGAAGAAATTAATCGAGAGGTATTAATTTATTTATTTTATAAGAATCAAAATTTGTATTCGATACATGATAATGAAAAATAACGATCGTTAAAATCGCTAACGAAAACTACGGGGTTTAGTATATATATTTGATATATATATTTGTTTTATTTAATTAAAAATTTTAAAATCCGCTGCATAAGCCCGTATGATTAAAGCGAACCCAACAGTGGTATCAGAGCCACGGTTTGCATTTACATTATTGAATTTTGATTCGATTTATGTTTATGTGATGAACATAATTTAATTGTTATGAGGATTAATTTTGTGTGTGATAAAATATGTTTTATATGATTTTACTTTTGGGATAAATTTTTTTTGTTAATAAAGTATATTTACAGATTTTGAATCTGTATGGTTATTAACTGGGACGAAAGAAAAGGCAAAAGATTTTGGAAATCTTTTTAAACATCTTTTATTAAATTGAATATTGTGCAACCGTATGATTTTGAAGAAAAGGGTGACTGCATGTTTTTCATGCATTTCAAATAAAAGGGTTTACTGCATGCATTTCAAAAGGGTGACCGCATGTTTCTCATGCATTTCAAAGAAAAGGGTTACGGCATGTTTTTCAGAAAGGTTGCTGCATGTCTGAATGTAACGTCCCGATTTCACTTTAGTTTAAAAATGATTTATATTGTTAAAATAATTAAATATAGAAATCTTGGCGTCACAATAAATGTCAAATTTTCAATTTTAATATAAAAGATCAAAAGAAAATAGAAAATTTTCTTTAGGTTCAAAATTACGCAGCGGAAAATAACATTCATAATAWAAATATCTAAAACTCCACCAATGGAAAATAATTTAAAAACACGCATTTATGTCTAATTCGACTTGTAATCAAAATAATAAAATAATTTAAGAACACAAATTCAGTGTCAAAGTTTTATTCATTTCCTCGTCTCCCATTCACTCGATATCGTCGTTGGTACCTGAAAAAAATATCGTTGATTTGGGATGAGTTCAACGTACTCAATAGTTACACCGACATTTCCATGCAAAATCATACAACTCAAATATAGCACAATTAACCATAGAATTCGCAAATTTTAACGTCGAAAAACAGTTGACTGCAGRTAAAACGCGGCGAGTTTCCTCGATGACATTTTAGGTCATAGGCACATAAGGCCCCTGGTTTTAATCAATGGGTATAGCACGCCGGGATAAACCCGATGACAACTTTCGGTCACAGACAAATTTAGGTCTACGTCTATATTAGATTTTATAAACATCGAATTTCATGATACACATAGCACGTAGATTTAAGAATGTAAAATTGAACATAGACAAGTCGGTGGTCCCTACCTCGTAAAATGTCGTGGAAAGTCGGGTGATATGCACGTAGTTGAAATCCTAAGTCCCCTTAATGCTCGTCATCTAATAAATTAGAAAAATATATTTAATTAGTATTTTTCATATTTAAAATAGTAATAATAATAGTAATAATAATAACAATATTAATGATAATAATAATTATAATAATAATAATAACAATAATAATGTTAATAACAATAATATAATAGCAATAATAATTAAAAAGGACTGGAGTGCAGTTTTAAAATATGTTTTGGGGCTGGATAGGGGTTATCGGAAATTTGGGGTTTCAATTGAAAAGGGTTAGGAAGCTGGGGGGTCAATTGGAAATATTTGGGAAATGGGCTGGGTACAAAACCAATAGCCCAGCCCTAATTTGACATCAACCCAGCCCATAAATCCCTTCAAACCCGTCTGCCCCTTATCCCTTCTTCTTTTTCTTTCTTTCTCCCAAATTCATAAAACGGCCAGACTCTCCCTTTCTTCTCCAAAACAGAAAACCGGCCAGCTTTCCTCTTCCTCCTTCCTCGGCCGACGGTGATAGCACCTGGCGACGGAAATTTGGCGGCGGCGTTCGGAAAGTGGTGCGACGGCAACTGTGGGGCGTCTCCGAGGCGCTAGCGTTTTTCTTCCCCAAGGCCGCGAATGGACGACGGCGGCCTAGGATTTAGCGTTTTAGGGGCAGCGCGTCGACCGCAACCCAGGGGTTGGAATGCCGGCGACTTGCACTGCGGGGCCGCTCGGCTGGACTCGTTTACGCTCGGGTGGATCTTCTCCTTCACCAGAAAATCAAAAATCGACGAGCCTCTTTCTCCGGCAGGCACGCGGCGGTGGATGGCAAGTGGCAACTGGCGGCTGGAACAGCGGTTGGGGGTGATGGTTTTGACGGTTTGGCGATCGTGATGCGCTGGGGTGGCGATTGGTAATCGACCGCGGTTTGGCTGCGGCTGGGTGGCGATTCGGCCGGTGGTTTCTTATTTTGGCGGTTGGGGAGACGGTTCAGGTCTGGTTGGGTCTCGGTTTGAAACGGGTCGTGGCGGTGGTTGTGGTTGGAAGGTGGCTGTGGTTGTTGTGTGGCTGAGTGGGGCTGAATCGGCGTTGGGGTTTTGGTTGTTCGGGCCGGCGGCTGTTCAGCGTGGGTCTGGCTGGTGGCGACGATGATGTTGAATATGGATTTCGGCCGATGGTTGGGGGTTTGGATTTCTGGTTTGCGGGCGTGTTCCTCGGTGGCCAAGAACTCGGTTGGACTGTGGTTCGTCTGGAGGAAAGTCGTCTTGGTGGCAAGCCCATCTGCAACTTGACTTGGCTAAAGGCCTGAATTGATGTTACTATGGCTGTCATTTTTCTTTTGTGAAAATTTGGTTTGGTTTCGGAAAAATGATGCTTATTGCAGTCATTCGGGCCTGGAAAAATGGGGTTGGCGATTGGTGATGTTGGTAGGGTCAAGTGGTTTGAATTTGTGGCAGGGATGATTAGGAATCGGCTGGGAAGAAAAAATTGAACAATATTTACAGAAAAGTTGGATCTTTACCTTGCGGCCGAAAACAGAGAACTTGTAAAGGTTGATGGCGTTTGGATTTTTTCTTATAAACCAAGTTTAGGATTTAATTATGGAAGTTTAGGGTGGAGTCTTGGTGGACTAGGGCTAGCGATTGGGCTTCGATTGGGCTCGTTTTCAAGTCCGAGAATAATCGATATGTTAGACGGCTTAAGGTTTAAACCGAATAATTCCGTGAACGACCCAATAGTACTTTAAATTATTAAAAATAATTATAATATAAATAAATTATAAAAAATTTAGAAATTGAAATATATTCTTTAACTAAAATCTATTAATTTGATTATAATAAGATTTTAAAATAAATTAAGATAATTTATATAGAATACAACTATAATATAATAGTTTTTAAAATTGAGGTATAATATATTTAACAATCGCACTTGAAATTTTATTATATAGAGTTTTCTTAAATCAATTAGAACTAAAAGTATAAAATAATTTATAGTGACGAGCTTGGGACTAAGATTATTTTTAATGCATGATTGTAATTAAATAAATAAATAAAAATGCATTAGATGTATGGATGTTACACTGAAAGGCCTGACCTCAGATTATTAATAATAATAGTAATAAAAGTTTTTAATTATTCTATTCAAAATTAAAAGGTTAATTTTGAAATTATTATTTTAATATATATTTATTTATATTGATAAATATGTATATATATATATATATATATATATATATATATATATATATATATATATATATATATATATAAATTTATTTATCCCAAAATTAAATCAACACAAAAAATTATTAAAATTTATATGCTTTAAATTCATGTGATGAATATTAGCATGATTTATTTAGGGATGATCATGAGCCTATGACCAATATGATTGTATGTTTTTATCTTTGGGTTTTTGGGGCCTGCGAGCCTCCTATTCTATTATTTGTAAAAGTTTTAAATTTTTGCATCGAGAGTAGATTAGGTGGTAAGTTTTTCTAATTTTGATTGGAGGACGTTCGATGCCAAAGGCCCACACATGTGTGGGTAATTTTTACAAGTTGTAAAGAATAGATAATTCAAGGCCCATGCTTGTATGGGTTTTATTATAAAATGTAATAGAAGTAGTTCTATTCATTTTACCCCTTAGATTAACCTAGACCCATTTTCGGCTCAAATGGGTCGCATAGGCTGGCCATGATCATCCCACTGCTTTTTGCATAGGATGCATGTTAGATTTATTTAATGTTTTATGCTTGCGCTTCATATGATGAATAATGCATTAAATAAAACCCACCTAATAATTAAGATTGATGAGGTCTTACAAAGTAAACCCCAAGTTTTTGAAACTTAAAAGAATTTAATTTTGATTAATTCTATATCAAATTAAATGGACAAGTTATGTTGGACATATCGTTCCATGCCTTCCAGCAAAGGTAGAAGACATGACGATGCTACCGCATTTGGTCACTGGCCATGAGTTGTGGAGTGATCTTGTGTTGGAAAGCTGTGATCTCTACCAAGCATTGAGATGCTCGTGGGGTGGACTCGTCTTTATGTTGGCCACGAGTCTTGGGACATCTTGATGCTCCATCTACACGAATGTTTGATGGGTTATATTTGACACTTAGTACCATATGGGCTCATAATATTGGGGTGTATGAGAAATAGTGAGGCAAAATATTCTTGAAGGTTGTATTTGATACAATTGTCAAAGAGTTGACTACCGACATGAATTTTTCATGGGCTCATATTATTGGGGTGTGAAGAATTGATATTGGACTTCAAGCCCACTAAGAAAATTAGATTTTCCAAATTTTATTATGGGATTAATAAAGTTTGAATAAAATAGTGGGAGACTTTTAATATTACAGACCTTATGTTAAATGAATATAATTTTCAATAACTCACTCATTTTCTGCTTCGTCTAATTTCGTAGATAACTCTACTAAAATGGATAAAAATCCAATTGCATCCATACTTGATCAAAACAAACTAACTGGCCCAAATTTCGTCGATTGGCTGAGAAACCCCAAGATTGTCCTTAATTCTGAGAAGAAGGCTGAATCCACCATAAAAAGGGATAAGCCGGTCATGCTTGTTGGATCCTCTTCCAAATCGAAGACTGGAAAGCCAAAGAAAAGGAAGTGGACAGGAAAGAGTTCCTCTAAACCCAACAAGAAGATAAAGGACAATGGTAGGGTTAACTCTCAAGCTGATAACAATTGCTTTCAATGCGGCAAACCAGGGCACTGGAAGAGGAATTGCAAGGAGTATCTTGCAAGCCTGAAAAGTTCAGGTGTATATTTTGTTGAAGTTAATCTTTTTGTTAATGATGCTTCTTGGGTATTGGATACCGGTTGTGGCTCACATATTTGCAATGACTTGCAAATAATGGCAAGAAGCAGGCAGTTGGACAGAAAGGAAACGGTCCTTAGAATGGGGAATGGAGCAAGAGTTGCTGCATTAGCAATAGGGACTGTTTATTTATCTTTGGATAATGGTTTCAAATTATGTTTGAATAATTGTCTTTATGTTCCGGATATTATCAGAAACATTATCTCTGTACCTGTTTTGGACAGAGAGGGTTTTAGACTTGTTATTGAGAATGGAAGTTGTTCCATTTTCAAAGACTCTTCTTTTATATATTCCGGTTATTTGAAGAATTCTTTATACACCATTTCCCCAAGTGAACCCATTCTCACAATTCAACAAAATAAAAGGAAGTTAAATAATAAAAGTTCTTTCACACTTTGGCATGCTAGATTAGGTCACATTTCCGAAAAAAGGATACACAAGTTGGGACAAAAACTCGACCTTAAGGGAGAGCAAAAGTTGCTAACATGTGAGTCATGCCTTAAAGGAAAGATGACTAAATCACCATTTGTTGGACAAGTGGAACGAGRCAAAGGTCTATTGYATTTGATCCATACAGATGTATGTGGTCCGCTAAGTGTTAGTGCGAGAGGGAACTATCARTACTTCATAACRTTTACRGACGATTATTCTAYGTTTGGTTATGTATACCTTKTGAGGCATAAATCTGAGGCTTTTGAAAAGTTCAAGGAATTCAGATGTGAAGTAGAGAAACAAAGTGATCGTAGTATTAAGACTCTTCAATCAGATCGAGGAGGTGAATACTTATCAACTGAGTTTCTTGATTATCTAAGAGAGAATGGTATTCTCTCACAGTGGACTCCTCCCGGAACACCACAATTGAATGGAGTTTCGGAATGTAGAAATCGAACTTTGTTGGACATGGTTCGATCAATGATGAGTTMCACTTCCTTACCTCTTTCATTCTGGGGCTATGCCTTAGAAACGGCGGCATACCTATTAAATAGGGTGCCAAGTAAAGCCGTACCCGATACACCATATGAAATATGGTATGGGAAGTCACCTTCCTATAAATACCTAAAAGCATGGGGGTGTGATGCTTACGTTAAGCGTCAAGTGGGAGATAAGTTGAACATGAGATCCATCTTATGTAAGTTTGTGGGGTATCCAACAGAGTCTATAGGATACTATTTCTATGACCCTTCGCAACAAAAGGTGTTTGTTTCGAGGAATGCTACTTTCCTTGAAGAAGAGTTTCTTTCTGAAAGGGGTGGCGGAGTTGTAGAACTTGATGAAGTTCAAGAACCACAAAGTATCCCACAGGTTACCGCAAATAGCACACCAGCTGTAACGCCCCAATTTCACTTTAATCAAAATAGGATTTATATTTACGGAAAATATGACGAAACCTTGGCGTCACAATAAATGTCAAGACTTTCAAACTTTACGCAGCGGAAATAAACATAATATGAATGACCAAATCATCGTCAAAGGATATTTATAATTTAAAACCACGTTTTTACGTCTAGTTCAACGTTCAATTAACACAATAAAGCCAGTTTAAAGAAAAACAGAACCAACATTAACATTTTCATTCCTCTACTCGTCTCCCGTCCGATCGACATCTTCGTTTGTACCTGAAAAATGTTGTTGATTTGGGATGAGCTCAACGTACTCAATAGTTACACTGACTTAACCAATGCAAAATCATACGTCGTCCGTTCAACCACCAGCCGCATGGTTCTGTCGCCGTCGGCCGGAGGAATAGAGAAGAGGGGTGTGCTGGCCGGGTTCTCCTACGGGGGGAAAGAAAGGGGAAAGAGACGGGAGGGGAGAAAATTAGGAAAATTAGGGCTGAATTCCCCTTTTAATTCCAACCCTTTTTCCAGAAATTGCCAATTGACCCCCAGACATTCTGCCATACTTCGATTGAATCCCCAAATTCCCAAAACATGATTAAAAACTACATTCCAGCCCATTTATTTGTTTTTATTATCACTATTATTATTATTTATTATTACTTATTATTATTATTATTATTATTATTATTATTATTATTAATACTATTATTATTATTATTAATATTATTATTATTATCATTTATATTACTATTATTATTGTTATAAAAATTTTAAAGATGAAAATACTAATGATATCTATATATTCTAATTGATTAGGTGACGAGCATTAAGGGGACTTAGGATTCAATACGTGCATTCACTCGACTTTCCACGACATTTTACGAGGTAGGGACCACTGACTTACTTGTGTTAAATTTTATGTACTCAAATTTATGTGCTATGTGTATCATGCGATTCTATATTTCCAAAAACTAATATAGCCGTAGACCAAAAGTGTCTGTGACCGGGGAAAAGGGTCATCGGGTATATCCCGGCGTGCTATAACCACGAATTAAAACTAAAGACCAAATGTGTCTGTGACCGGGGAAAAGGGTCATCGGGTATATCCCGGCGCGTTTTAGCTGCAGTCAACTTATTTTCTACGATAAAACTATGAATTCTATGATCGATTGTACTATTTGTGAGTTG
>BMAC01000971.1:122192-142670 GCA_014905375.1 Phtheirospermum japonicum | reverse complement strand
TCGTTTCCCTTTCATTCGATATCTTCATTTGTACCTGAAAAACACGTCGTTGATTTGGGATGAGCTCAACGTACTCAATAGTTACACTGACTTAACCAATGCAAAATCATAGAAGACTCAACCCTAACCTTCCTTAATTAAATTCTAAGTCTTTTGGGTCGTTTCTTTTCGGACTTGAAGACCAAGCCCAAACCCTCCAAGACTCAACCCTAACCTTCCCTTAATTAAATCCTAAGCTAAGTTTATTAACAAAAATCCTAAGGTTTAACGCCTCACTCCAAGTTCGTCTTGATTTTTCATACGGCCGCAAGAGGTAATCCTTTTCTGTTGTTTAAAAATTATTTTTTTGTTTTCTTTCCAAGAATCTTGCTCTGAACCCATAATACGGCAGCCGTCGTAACCGAATCGGCTGCCGATTCCAACCACAAACACCAGCCAACCTCCTGCCAATATCACCATCGCCAACTCCGATGATTCCCTGCCGAGCCCCATCACCGCGACCCAACAATCCCCACGTATTCAACATCATCGTCACCACCAGCCAACACACCGAACAACCTCGGCATCAACCCAAACACAACCTAACAAATCCCCACGTCAAACCAATCCAAAAACCCAACCGGAAGCCGCAGCCCAAGCCGACGTCACCCACGGCCCGACTTCCGGATCGCCGAGCCCCGCTCAACCACCAACTACGGACCCCGAGAACCAGCCCAGGCGCAAAAACCCGAGGTCCAAGCTCGACAACCACGAACCACCACCGCCGGCCGAACTGCCACTCGGCCAATCCAAGCCACGGTCGTTTTCCAACCACAAACCCGAACATCTAGTGTCGTCAACTACCCGATCGTTCCATAACCCCTGTCCAAAAACCCAAACGATCACCGTTCCAAACAAACACCACAGCCCCAATCTTCATCGTCGCCGAACAACCGAAACCCACAGACCCAACCAGTCGCCTGCCCTCGCCGTGTCGCCACCCAACCACCAATTCAACAACCACCGGTCGTCGAGACCCGGCCAAACCACCAAACAACCCCACGCACCCGAATCGCCGCCTCGCCGTCGCCAACAACTCAATCGCAGCGCCCCCATCGCCCAACCATCAACATCGCCCCAATTCCAGCAGCCCGTCGACAATTGAAACCCACCGCCGCCACCTACAGTCACCGTCGTGCGCCACCGCCACGGCCAAACCCCACGCCTGCCACCAGCCACGACCGCCGAGGGTTTGGGCTTGGTCTTCAAGTCCGAAAAGAAACGACCCAAAAGACGTCTTAAATTTTAAAACTGAAGAAGCCCATTAGTACTTTAAAAGATTAAGAATAATTATAATACAATTAAATGTAATTATTCTATAAATAAAAGTTTATTTCATGGACAATTCATTAGTAATTTAATTAAATTAATAATTTGATAATTAATTATAATAGTTCCTTAGAAAATTATAATGAAATATAAATTCGCCTAATTAGAGTTTCAAATTGTTTATAATAACTATAGTATAGATAAATTATAATAATTTTAGAAATCGGAATTATTTTAGAAACTACTTAATAGTAATTTAAATAAATAATTAAATTACTAAATAATTATATTAATCTCTTAGAAAATGATAATATAATTTTATTTGGAAAACGAATTATAAATTCGTTTAAATAGTATTCTTAAATTATTTAATAATTAAAATAGGAATTTGTTTTATGGCGACGAGCTTGGGACTAGAATTATATTTTTAATGCATGATGATAATTAAATAAATAAATAAAAATGCATTGGATGTATGGATGTTACACCAGCTGAGGCTGGACCATCTGTAGCACCACCTCTTCGAAGATCCATAAGGGTTTCAAGGGCTCCTGAGAGGATGAACTTTTTGTTAGAGAACAAAGAATAGGGACTCCTTTTGGGTAGTGATCCAAGAAGCTATGATGAGGCAATGTCTGACATTGACTCGAAAAAATGGCAAGAAGCAATGCAGTCCGAAATGGAATCCATGTACTCCAACAAGGTATGGACTTTGGTGGACCCACCACAGGGTATTGTTCCCATTGGATGGAAATGGGTCTACAAGCGGAATCTTGGAGTAGATGGAGAGGTAAGTACCTTTAAAGCACGTTTGGTTGCAAAAGGTTATACTTAGAAGCAAGGCATTGATTATGAGGAAACCTTTTCACCAGTAGTGATGCTTAAGTCTATTCGTATCCTGTTAGCCATAGCTGCGTATTATGACTACGAGATATGGCAAATGGATGTGAAGACTGCTTTCCTTAATGGAAATATTAAGGAAGAGATATATATGAAGCAGCCAGAGGGCTTCATATCCAGTGGGAGTGAGCAACAGGTTTGCAAACTCCAGAGATCCATTTATGATCTCAAACAGGCTTCGAGGAGTTGGAACATCCGATTTGATGAAACAATCAAAATGTTTGATTTTCATAAGAATTCGGATGAACCATGTGTCTATAAGAAGGTTAGTGGGAGGGCAGTTACTTTTGTTGTACTCTATGTTGATGACATTCTACTCATTGGGAATGATGTAGGGATGTTGCAATCAACGAGAATTTGGTTGTCTAAGCAGTTCTCCATGAAGGACTTGGGAGAAGCATCTTTTATCCTTGGGATAAAGATCTATCGTGATAGATCACGAATGATGATCGGACAATCCCAATCCATGTACATAGACAAAGTGTTAAAACGGTTTAGCATGGAGGAATCCAAGCGTGGATACCTCCCAATGAGCAGTGATCCACTTTCTAGGGCTATGTCTCCTAAGACACCTGAAGAAAGAGGAAAGATGGATCGTGTACCTTATGCATCCGCGATTGGGAGCATTATGTATGCAATGCTATGTACTAGACCTGATGTCGCACATGCTGTGAGTGTCACAAGCAGATATCAGTCGAATCCAGGTTTTGAACACTGGAACGCCGTTAAGAAGATCCTTAAGTACTTGAGAAGAACTAAGGATATATTCTTGATATACGGCAATGGAGAATTGAAACTAGAGGGATACACTGACTCTAGTTTTCAATCCGATGTAGATGACTCAAAGTCAATGTCTGGATATATATTCATCTTGACTGGAGGAGCAGTTAGTTGGAAAAGTTCCAAACAAGAGATGATTGCAGACTCTGTTACAGAGGCTGAATATATTGCTGCATTAGATGCAGCAAAAGAGGCTGTTTGGATGCAAAACTTTATCCAAGAGTTGGATTTAGTTCCATCCGCTGTTGATCCAACAATAATTTATTGTGACAACAACGGGGCTATAGCGCAAGTAAAAGAACCGAGATCTCATCCAAGATCCAAACACATCTTGAGACGATAACACCTGGTGAGAGAGATCGTTGGTAGAGGCGATGTCGTTGTGGATCGAGTCGCTTCGGCAGAAAATGTAGCAGACCCTATGACTAAGCCTTTAGCACAAAAGGTATTCGACGGGCATCTTGAGAATATGGGCCTAAGATACATGGGCAATTGGCACTAGGGCAAGTGGGAGATTGTTAGATTAGAGTGCCCGACGTTCCAATTAGATTGGATTTTATTTTACTTGTATAATGATTTTATTGGAATTATATTAATAAAGGCAACTTTCTTTATCTTTATCTTATTATAATTGCACGTATGATAAAGTCCTTAGACCAATTTAAACTATGGGATATGGTTGCGCATATCATGGCAATCATGGAACATGTCTCTAAGGTTTCGGTCTTAAACTTGTTCCAAGTCAATGGGCTTTTCGAGATAGGACATTGAATAGCCCGATAAGACTTGCGCATATGATGCATGCTTGAAAGACAAGGATGTCGCATTCCATTAACATCAGCGTTGTGACGTGAGTGCATATATGTGGATGCTTGTTGGAGAACAATTTCATTGAACATGACCCGATGGAAATTCTTAACTGGAAGATTTATCTATCAAATAAGAATTTTCATATTGCAATAGTACATGATTAGTCCTTGACTTGAGGTACGATGGTAACCTTGTGCACATTGTACAATACTTAGATTTATCTTTTGATTGCTTGACAATCGTCAAGGGGGTATTTTGGGTATTGTATCGATGTGCATGGAGGTTTGTCTGTAGCCAACATAGAATTCGACACTTGTCTATGGACAAGAGAGTATCTTGTGGATTTTCATAGTTTGTGATTCAAAGACCTTGGCCAGGGCACGATGAATATTGATTCATAAATGAATTACTTAAACTTGAAATGAAATCACAGTTATTAAATCAATTGGGTTTCGACTTATAAATCCATGCCCAAAATTTAATCGGGAAACTAGTTGTCGAAAGGAACGTACATGTATGGACTTGCAATTGAAATAGGTTTACTCGTTATTTCACCTAACACTGGGTAATCATGCTACTTGCTAGATGTTGTCATGATTTGTAGGTTCTTGAAATTAAAGAGTTAATTTCAAGAGAATTAATTAATTAGATTAATTAATATAATAAATTGTTATTTATAAAATTATAAAAGTTATAAGCCTACTGCTAGTGTTAGTCGTGAACCTAAAAGGGTCACACATAATTTTGGTTGTTGACATTTCAAGATTGATAACTCCAATGGTTGGAATAATTAATTAATTTAGATTAATTAAATGAGATTTTATTTTAATTCAATTGTTGGATCAAATATTTAATTATATATATTTGATTATGTAATTAAATCTAATTTGATTAGAAATCTAAATTAAAGGAATATATTAAATTAGTCAATTGGATTGATTAATTTAAATTCATGAAATTAATTAATTAATTGAATTAATTAATTAGTTGGATTTTAAATCCAAGTTCATGTAATTTCCTAGTAGGCCCTAATTGTAGAAGCCCACTAGAATAATTGAAGACTTTAAAATAAAATTAACTTATATTATATATTTGTATATAATATAAATATTTATATAAAAGGTAATTGGGATTAAGTCATACTCTTTGTTTTAAAAGGAGACGGATGACTTGAGAAAGAATTCTTTTCTTAATTATTTAATTAATTAGTTAATTAAAATTAATTCTAATCTTAACCTAATTAATGTAATATATATATAAGAAAGAAATAAAATTGCCGGCTGTCTTCTTCTAACTTTTTTCAACCTAAACAAAAACAAAAAAGTTTGCCTTTTGAAAAGTGGCTGCCGTATCCAGGGAGCCGTCCTCCTTCTTTTTGTTTTAAAATCAAATCAAAGGATTTGAAAGGAACGCTTCAAGCAGAAACATGAACAAAAGAAATTTATTCTTTTATATATTTTATTTAAGTCTTCAATTTGTAAATGAAAATTAATTGATAACTTTTCATCTACAATAATTAATTTTTAATCAATTGTTGATTGTTGGATTAATTGTTATTCCTTTAATCAATTTAAAAATGGAACGATTCTACTAGCGAAGAATTTTTCCGGTGTCGCAATTAAAAGGTGGACTCAATTAGAGGGGATACACTTGGATCAATACGGCGAGAAGTTTCGGTGTTAGCCACATAGCCGGGAATTGATTCCCTCTCAATCGTCTCTTGAAGAAATTAATCGAGAGGTATTAGTTTATTTATTTTATAAGAATCAAAATTTGTATTCGATACATGATAATGAAAAATGACGATCGTTAAAATCGCTAACGAAATCTACGGGGTTTAGTATATATATTTGATATATATATTTGTTTTATTTAATTAAAAATTTTAAAATCCGTTACGTAAGCCCCGTACGATTAAAGCGAACCCAACACCTTGATTGTTGAGACACTGAGGGACGAGCTTGTAAAGATATTAAGGGAGTTTTGGGATGTTTTTGCTTTTGGGGATGGAGAGCTAACAGGGGTGTCTCCTGAGGTCGCGCAACATCATTTAAATGCGGACCCAGAGGCGAGGTCAGTCAAGCAAAAGAGGAGGCATTTCAGGCCCGAACTGGATAAGGTAATCGAGGAAGAGGTGCATAAATTATTAAAGGCCGGACACATTCGTGAAATCCAATTTCCTGAGTATTTATCTAACTTTGTGATGGTGCCAAAGACGGGGCAAAAGTGGAGAATGTGCGTGTATTTTCGCGATCTGAATAAAGCCTGTCCAAAGGATCACTAATCTTTGCCATGAATTGATTAGTCAGTGGATTCGACTTCGGGGTGCGAGCTGCTAAGTATAATAGACGCTTCACAGGGGTACCACCAAATACGTCTTGCAAAGGAGGATCATCCCAAGGTGAGTTTTGTTACTTCTACGTCGACTTATTATTTCGTATCCATGCCCTTTGGTCTGAAGAACGCCGGAGCGACATATTAGAGATTGGTGGATCGAATGTTCAAGGACCTGCTGGGGTCCACTATGGAAGTCTACGTCAAGAGCAATAAAGCAGAATCCCATGTGGAGGATTTGAGGAAAACATTTATTATACTTAGGTAGTACGGGATGAAGCTTAATCCAAAGAAATGTGCGTTCGGTGTGCGGTCTGGAAAGTTTTTGGGTTATATGGTGACAGAAAGAGGAATTGAAGTTAATACAGAGAAAGTGCGAGCAGTTTTGGAGATGCCACATCCCCACACAGTACGTGATGTAAAGGTACTTACAGGTCGTATTGCGGGCCTTAATCGTTTTATTTCCAGGTTAGCGGAGAGGGGTGTCCCCTTTTTCAGGGCACTTCGGAAAGGGTCCAAGTTTGAATTGACGAAAGAAGCGGCGGATGCATTTTGGGAGTTGAAAAAGTACTTGGCTGAAATACCACTGTTAACTAAGCCAATGCCTGGAGAAGACCTAATCTTATATATTTCAGTTGGAGAGGTTGCTGTGAGCTCGGTGCTAATCAGGGAGGAGGCCAGCGCACAAAAGCTTATCTATTATATTAGCAGGATGTTGCGGGGTGCTGAGTTAAAACATTCCGAGCTGGAGAAAGGAGGCTTTGCGTTGATTTGCACAGCAAGGAATCTGCGGCCATACTTTTTGAGCCACAGGGTGAAGGTGCATACTAATTTAGCCCTAAAACAGGTCCTGAGTAACCCAGATGTATCGGGGAGATTGGTGAAGTGGGCTGTAGAGTTGAGCGAGTACGACGTGGTGTATGAACTAAGGGTAGCTATTAAAGCGCAGGTGCTGGCGGATTTTTTGCTGGAGATGGTTCGTCCATCTGATTCAAGTAACAAGGCGAAAGCATGGACGTTAAATACTGATGGTTCAACCATGGTATCTGGAGCTGGGCTGGGAATTGTGTTAACCAGTCCTGAGGGAGAAAATTTGGAGTTCGCGATCAAGTTGGGGTACAAAAGCATCTAATAATGAGGCTGATTATGAAGTTGTGTTACAAGGTATCAAAATGGCAGGTGATTTGGGAGCAATAAAGTTATGGGCATACACAGATTCCCAATTGATAGCTCATCAGTTTGACGGTTCTTTTGAATCTAAGGAAGAACGAATTGCGGTATACTTGAAAAAATTACGAGACGAAGTAGCGCGCTTTGAGGAGTTTAAGGTGGAGCATTTGCCGTGAGCTGAAAACACTCGAGCTGATCAGCTTGCCCGAATAGCAGGGGCATTGGGGACTTGTGATACTCGAAAAATCATGTTGATGGAGTTAGAGCATAGTAGTGTGGAAAAAGGGAAGGAGATTATGGAGCTCGAAATTAAGGACGATTGGCGTACACCTATATGGGATGTCCTCGTTAGAGCAAAGGAGGGTGCAGAGAGATTGACAATAAAGGAGACTAAAATAGCAACTCTTTTTTGTATGATAAATGAGGAATTATATAAGAGGTCGCGCTTCAGACCTTTTCTGAAATGCCCGGCTAAGGAGAAAGGATTGGAGGTGCTAAAGGAGATACATGAAGGGTATTGTGGTGACCATGCGAAGGGAAAGGCGTTGGTTGGCATAGCATTGCGGGCTGGTTTCTTTTGGCCAGGGATGAAATGTATGGCTAGCGACTTGGTAAGAACGTGTAAGAAGTGCCGGATGCATGCTTCGGTTATTCATATACCGGCCGAGGAGATGACAGTTATGAACTCGCCGTGCCCGTTTGCACAATGGGGGATTGATATTTTTGGTCCTTTTCCAAAGACTCTGGGCAATAAAGAAAATCTGGTGGTAGCAATTGATTATTTCACGAAATGGGTGGAGGCCGGAGCGGTCACGGGAATAAGCAAACAGCATATGATGGATTTTATTTTTAACAATATATTTTTCAGGTTCGGTGTGCCACGAGTATTGGTATCTGACAATGGAACCTAGTTCAATGGGCAGAAAATTCGATATTGGTGTAAGGAGATGGGGATGAAACAAAGATTTGCTTTCGTGGCACATACCCAAACTAATGGGCAAGTGGAGGTTACTAACCGTATTATTGTGCAGGGTCTCAAGTTACGATTGGAAAAGGCAGGAGGGCTTTGGGAAGAAGAGCTCGCATCGGTCTTATGGGCTTATCGAACAACTCCCCGGACTTCCATGGGGGAGTCACCGTTCAGTCTGGTCTATGGGATGGATGCGGTTATTCCATCAGAGATAGTGGGTGGATCGCAACGCTTAACAACATTTAATGTGGAGGAAAACGAAAGGTTAGCTCGGGGAGCGATTGAAACGATTGATGAAATACGAGATAAGGCTGCGGCTCGGGTCGAACATTACAAACAAAGGATACAGGCAGCTTTTAACAAGCGGGTCAAGTATCGCTGCTTTCAGGTCGGCGATTTGGTATGGAGGCGGGCTGATGCATTGCGTCTGACTAGGAAGCTGGAACTAAATTGGGTCGGGCCATTCAAAGTGGTAAAGGTATTACGAGGAGGGGCATATATACTTGAAGATGTAAGAGGAAAGGTTTTACCAAGAAGCTGGAATGTGTGTCACTTAAAGAAATATTACGCCTAGAGGGCGGGCTGGTGGTGTTTTACCCTTCAGGGCGGGGTAGTTATAATTTTACCCTTCAGGGCGGTTATGGTGTTTCACCCTTTGGGACGGAGTAGTTATAATTTTAACCTTCGGGGCGGTTATGGTTTACCCTTCGGGGTGGGCTAGTTGTAATTTAACCCTTCGGGGCGGGCTGATTATGTTTTACCCTTCGAGGCGGTGGTAATGTACCCTTTGGGGAGGATATCATTTTCAATACATACATAAAATTTGGCAAACTATTTTCATAGTTTTTAAATATGGTTAAGGGGTGTGATTTTTGTGCTACATGTTTGAGTGTGATATGTTTGACTTACATATCTGTATCGAACTGTTGTGTCATGAATGGTTGTGTCTTTGCGATCTAATAGGTTTAATCTCTATCTGCGGGCTTTTTCTAGCCTCATTGGATTGGTTTTTCTTGCAACTTATTGTTTTATGGGGTGTGAAGTATGAATTCGTGCAACCTATACTAACTTATGGGTTTTCTCCATATATGATTTTGTTTTTTACATGGTTTAGGTGTGGATTTTACATGGTGAAAGTTGCAGGGTTATGCATGGTTCAAGCACTGAAGAGTTATATTATATAATAAAAAGAGTTGTTCATACAGATTAGATTCTTAAATGTGCGAATAAGACACAGGTTTTGTGAGTTGGAGAGAACAACAAGCCATTAAGTTGTACTTGGCGTAGAGGGGGGAACGAAGTCCTTCAGGAGTGTCTATAGTTCAGCAGTCAGGCTGGCGGATAGTACAACTCGGCCCTGACATGATAGCCACCATTTTGCATTAAGGGGCTGCTTCATTTCGCCTTTCCAGGTGCTGAAGGGGGGCAGCTGGTTGACGATGGCTTTCACATCGGGGTTATAGGTGACGTTCATAGCTGCGAGCTGCTCCTTGATTATCCCTACAGCTTTGTGGACCCATTCCCTGCTGCCCACAGTCATTTATCTGAGGTACAGAGTCGATTTCCTGAAAGCCTTGATCAGTTCTTATCGGTAGGCACCCATGAACTTCTCGCCTACATCGCTCGTTAAGAAAGTTCGGCGACCTTCAGTGATGCCTTGTTCATGAGCTGCCTGGATCTGCTCTTCTTTAATCTGCACATTCTCTTCAAGCTTCTGGATCTGATCCCTAAGCTCGTTGGTTATGCGGGCTGTCTCGTCCTTCAGGCTGGCCACTTGGCTTTTTTAAGATGCCGTTCTCATCCTCACTGGCGCTCAGCTGCTTACGGGCCTGATCTAGCTCACCTTGCGTTAGCTAGAGTTGTTTGGTTTGTTGCTCAGTTTGTGTGTTCAGCTCTTCGCACATTTTCTAAAGGTCATTGTCTGCAACGCGGGCTGCGAGCTGGGTAGATACCGTGGAATATAGGGTGTTCAGTTGTATGAATGTACAACAAAAGAAAAAGTTAACAGTTGAATGCTGTTAAATTGTATAAGGAAGATTTGAGATTTGGGATATACCTGAGTCAGGGTGCATTCCTGAAGAAGTGCCTTTATGGCGGCTGCATCTTCACAATTAGCTAAATCTTTCTCCAAGTTTGGAGAGCTGGATGAAGAGCCACCAAAGGTCCTGTGGAGACGTCTACGCTTTGGAGCAGGTGAGTTGGGTCTCCTAGCAGATGGTCGGATTGAGCGTTTTCGCTTTGAAGATTTTCGGATTGGCTGTGCTTCTTTCATCTTGTCCTCAACTTCTGTGTCAGTTTTCGCTCCAAATGCTTCATTCAGCACCTCATCTACGTTGGTGAGAGAAGGGGGAGGTGCTAAAGCGACCTCAGGTTATGGCTTGGTTTGTGTTATGATTTCTACCGAGCTCGATGAGACGCAGACATCGACAAAGGCATCTATAAATAAGAATGTGGTGAGTTAGCATGGAGTGTGACTATTCAGATAGTGGTGTAATATTTTGTAACACAGGAGACCTACCAAACTCTGATTTGGTTAATGCGAGATCCGGGTCAAGAGGGCGAGAGTCAATGCCCACATATCTGAAGACTTTAGACCGGCTGGGAAGCAACACCACGTCAAACGGGCGCTTACTCCATTTCGCGAGCTGGTCAGAATATTTTTTGTACAAAATAGGAAAATGTTTAAGGCTGGGAGGATTGGATTGTTTTGGGGTATGGTCCTGTAGCTCGGTTATGAAGGGACATTCCTCAGTATTATGTACAAAAAGAATTTTTTCTTCCTTTCAGGAACCTTATTTGAGGGGTTCACTAGGAAGCGAGCTTTGCCGGTGCGAGCAAAGAGGTAAAAGGAATTGCTCTGATATTTTATTTGAAAACAAAAATGGAAAAAATCGGGGTCGGGCTGGGTGTTATAGTATTTACACAGTATGATATAGCCCGCTAAATACTTCATGGAATTGGGAGTCAATTGTAAAAGGGGAACTTTGTACAAAAGGGAGATGTCGATATAAAAGCGATGTGGTGGGAATCTAAACCCTGCCCTAAGCAGCTCGTCGAAGAGGGTTATATGGTTTGGGGATGGTTGCATAGGGTCCAAGTGAAGTATGTCGAGTAGGACCATTTCAGCGGTATCCGAGAGGTTAAGGGTTTGGCAAAATTCTTCCAGTTTTTGTGGATCAGGGACCAACCAGTAGTTGTTTTTAATTTCCTTGGTTACGAGGGATGAGGAAGGTAGGTCGATGGCCTTTAGGGAGCAAGCTAAAGTAACGAGGTTTTATAGAAAGTGCTCGCAAGAGGCTGGATTACCAGGTTTGTGAAAAGGATGCCCTCTAGGATATTTACAAGGGCTAAAAGGGCGGGAGAAGGATCTTCGGTTATGTTTTCTAAATGGGTTTGGGCATCAGTGTTGGCCCTAGCCTAGGCTTCTAACTTCGACCTGTCAATATCGCCTTTTGGCTCATCATGAAGGACAAAGACAGGGGAGGAGGGCTGGTTTCATCTTCTCTTGAAGATGTAGGGTTGGAGTCGGGGGAAAGGTTTGAATTCTGGGAATTTGGTTTGGGCGATGCTAACTTCATCATAAATCAGAACATACAGGGGGAGGGAAACAACATAAACATAACAACTCAGCAGATGCAATATTTGTGTAAATTGGAATCAATTAATAAAAGAGAGAATCGGAGACTTACCCATTTCTCAGTATCCTGGAGGTCGGCGACGAGTAGTGAAGTTGATAATATTTTTTGAAATTTTTAGAATATACGAGCTTTGTTGCAGAGCGGTAATGGCGAAGTTTGGCGAAGTGTTTTGGGTAAAGTGAGAAATGAGGGATATGAAGGGGTTTTTTGTTGGGCGGCAAAAAAGCTGATGGGACAAATTGGAGCGGGAGTTGGTAGGGTTTCTTTTGGGGAATGTTTTGGGCCTTTTGTTTTGGGCCCACGATGTTTATTATACTATGAGAAAATAAGGGAGTGACACGTTCCCGACACGCTGTTAGGCTGCATTTAATGAAACTTAAAAGGGACGTGATGGGTAAGGAGAGGCGTGTTTTGACTTTTTGGACTGTTTATGGTTACATTTTCTTGGATTATTGTGCCCGATTACGATTTCAGGTCTTGGAAGAAAGGTTGTATGGCTTCAGGTCGTCACATATAAAGTCTGGGGACTTGGGCTGGGGACTCATAGGTCGTCTCTTACAAGGGGATCATTTTTTCTTAAAATGACAGGCGAGCTCAGCGAGCTGATATTTTAGAGATCGTGGGTGTACGTGGCAATTTATAGTGGGATGATTGGTATTATAGCTCGGTATGCCGAGCTAGGCGATTCTAAAATATGGTTTGGTAAGGTGGAAGGGTGATCTACTTGTATGTTTATGTTTTATTATTGTCTTGGTGGTTGTGCTTTATTAACTCTGTTTTACATGTCCTACATGATTTCGTACGTCAATCAGCTAGAACATGGGGGACTAGAAGATGCGTCACTAAAAATCCATACGTAATATATGAGGGTATTTATGGTAAGTGACCTCATCTCTTGGAAAGTGTATTTCTTCTGGGAGGTGAGCGAGTTGGTTTTATCGAATAGCGAGTTGGTTTTTAGAGTAGCGACCTGGAATATGCGGATGAGTTCTCATATAGGGTCGCGACCTCTTATGCTTTAGGCGTTGGTTTGTTGAGCTTGGTTATGGGCTTTATAAATATCGGGCCCAAATAGGTTTATATGGATGGTCTATGGGGTCCCGGCGGATTATATGGAAAGAATAACAGGCCTATTCTGGTAATTCAAGTAAGAGATTTATTAATAATGGGAATTTAGCATACAGGAGAAATCTTAATTCTAAGTCGGTTATGGTATTTATGGAATTGTGGTGGGAGAAGGGAACCCTGGCTTGAGAAATAATTCTCTTGTCTCTATAAAAGAGGTGCATACCTCTCTTTATTTTCAACGTTATTGATTATTGTGATTTGGGCTTTCTAAATTATCTTTGTTTTATCTAACTTAAGAATCGGAGGACCTTCACGGGTCTGATTACCGACTCGACTGAAGGTGCTGTTTTGCAGGACCGACAAGGTCGCTAGAAGGTTCGTGAAAGGTTTAGCAGGTTGCTGTGACGTTTTTAGGATCTATTTCAGGTCACTGATCTCAAATTTGAGGTCAGTACCCCATATTCTTGGTAACCATTCTTTTTGGTTTTATCACATGCTAAAATTAATTCTACATATTGCAAACATTTTTTACATAAAAGATTCTACCACATTTATATCTATGTGGTATCTCTCCATCTTGAAATCCTTCTTTTCCACGCGACCTCTAATGAAGTGCTATTATATAACCATGTGCTTGCATCTTTAGATGAGCATTGGATTATTCATCATGGATGTTGTAGTTGATTGGAGTTTTATGGCATTAATTCCATAATTCTTCAGTTGATGCTGCATTTATATTATTTGAGCACAACAACTATCAACAACTATTTTTTTAGGACCAATGGGTTATACTGATATAAATAAAAAAGAATAATAAAAAGACCACATAGCCAGTCAACTGATATCAAAGTATAAGAAAAGGAAACACAACAAAACATATCTAACATGATACTCCTTCCTATTCACAATAATAGACGTTTTAGGTGTTTACAAAAAATGCAAATTAGAAGACATTATGTTGATTTTACTCCAAATTTTCCCTTAATGCCCTTAACACACATTAATTATATTTATTTTCCCATAAAAAGTCGGCCGAATGTAATTAAACTCTTTTGAGTTATGTGATTAAACTCTTTTAAACTCCTAGGAGTACATGAAAAGTCGGCCTGCTGCTCCATTAACTTTTGCATGAGGAGATTCAAAAGTTGGCCTGCTGCTCCAAGGATTATGATCGAAGTATGAAAAGTGGGCCTGCTGCTCCAAGGATCAGTGAGTTATTTATAAGTATTATAGTTTTCGTAGTTTTACAATAATTCCTTTTGAAAAAAAAATGGAACCTCTCCACCCCACTTTTAAACAAGAAAACATTTCACAAAATTTTGAGGCTAATGGAAACGTCAAACATGACTTTGATTTAAACAAATTCTCTATCGACGACATCGAGCTACAGGAAGATAGCAAGCTTGAACGGGAGATTCGACAAGGGATAGCAGAAATGTTAAAAATAATTCTTCCCAAGTATTTTTGAATTTATATTGGAAGATGAGATTAGTTCATGTCTTTTCAAGTATGTTTATTGCACTCTACTTATATTGAAATGTACTGCCGATGGATGGTTTTTAGTTTTCGTTTATGAATGGCTCAACTATTTAGTAATGATTTTTTTCTTTAATTATTTTCTTGAACTTTTAGATTTGCTCCAAGAATATAAAGTCCATAATATTATAATGCTTGAGATTTTTTTTATTTCTCATCATTTAAAGCAACAAGGAACAAATCATTGAAGTTGGGAAAGCCACTGTGTTACATAACTTAATTTCAAGCACTTAAAAAAAGAACTTATTTTAAGCTAATAATCTCATTACATTTTCTACTAGTCCATGTTCACAAGTTATTAACTTAGGAAGATGACCCTCTCTTTCTCATGCGGCTTTCTTCATGTGTGGAATCCTATACTTGTTAGATCAACCAATTTTCATGGTTTCTTGCATGCACAATTGTAGAGTCAAAAAAATACGATTCACCTTTCTCGGTCAATATTCATCAAAGGACTTCTCAATGGCATCAATAAGCTCTTTCACACTTTTTGGGCACACCTTATGTTGCAAAGCTTGTATAGCACTAGAAAATCCAAGATCCAAAATATTTAGGTCCGGTGAGTTTGGTGGTTGACACATTAATCAAATATCAAAACCATTTTCCGAAGCTGGTACTTGAAATTCTGGACCACTTGGATCAACATGTGTCTTTTCATTATCCTATTGAATGAAAATGGTTTTTCTTGAATCCTCTATTGGACACTTTTCAGGAATCTTCGGCAAAACTTTTTCAATCGAGAAAGCTTTTATCGTCTCTCTCTTAACGGAGTTGATTGGTTTTACCTCTATGGTTCCGGCATCTCGGTTTATACTCCGCCTTTGGGCTGATTTAACATTAATAAATGGGAAGACACCTATATTTTCAGAAAAAACTTCATTTCCTTGACTGTCAAATCCTGGACGAGTCATCGCAACAAGAAACATTACTTTTGTAATATAATTCTTACTCTTACATGTACGAAAAAGTTCTCTTTCATCTGGAATTGGATAGTAAGTTTCCTTCTTTTTGGTCATATAAAACCATTTTTCGTCAATATGCACAATATTGTACTAAACAAATTTCGGTTCATTAGGCAGACTTCTCGATCTATCATAGATATGCAAAATCTCAAGCGAGCTCTCATATTTTCCTCTTTTAGACGTGGTTTAATTGCATTGGAGTGACTACGAATGAGGCCTTGCTTTAAAAGCCTGAATAAAGTTGTATAGCTTACATTCAAAGCCTGGCCAAGTGACATCAATGTTGTTCGTCGATTAAGAGATATATCAAGAACACAATTTAGATCAACTTGCACCCTTTTTCGACCACAATTTTTTGTTCGCCTATGAGAGACATCAAAATTTTGCCCATTAGGAGTGTCTTTAGTCCGTTTCCAAATTCTTTGCACCATTCGTATAGGCACGGAAAATAAGTTAGAAACTTCAGTGGTTGTGCACCTTCTCATCTTTCCATTGACACTTCACTCCAATAAAGCATTATAAATTACCTGTCTTTGCGCATTTAACAGGTTTTTCCTTGTTTTTCTTGTCATGCCTGCTTCTTGAGATAACTAAAATGTTAATTAAGAATTTAAACTATAAAATTATTAATGCATGCAAAATATTTAAAATCCTTAGTGGTAATAATTTCTAAAACCAAGTAACCCACTTTCACATAACCCATGTGTATAGTGCATTCAATAGAGAGCAAGTTGATATATTTAAGTGGGTTATTTAAAAGGGAAAAAGATTGTAACCATCCTGTACTATACACGTTTTTTGGGTTTGCATCCTAACGTTATTTTTGTAATTTAATGCATCCTGTACTTCACAAAATTCTGAAAGTGCATCCTCCGACAAGCCAACTCGCCCCAACTCGATGAAACTCACCTAATCTCGCGAGTGATGTTGCATATTTTCAAACCCATATACTTTAGGTGAGTTACGGTGAATTTATTATTTATTTAAAACTAGTTTCGGCATATTTTATTAAATATGAAAACTCACCGAATTTATTATTTAATAAATAATAAATTTTATTTATTTAAATAAAACTAGTTCTGGTAAACGTTAGAATAAAATATGGTTTGCATATTTATTTAATAAATTCTAGTTTTTATTTAATAAAACTAGTTTTTTTCTAAATTTTGTATAGTACGGGATGCACTTTCAAAATATTGTATAGTACAGGATGCATTAAATTACAAAAAAAACGTTAGGATGCAAACCCAAAAAACGTGTATAGTACAGGATGGTTACAATCTTTTTCCCTATTTAAAATCCCCAGCATGGAAAATATTGGAACCCTACACGTATAATATCACGTCATTTGCATGCATATTTCAAATAACCCACTTTCAAAGCATTCAATAGAGAGAAAAAAAAATTAAAAAAAAATATCTGACACCTCTTCATCTTCTTTATGTAGGTAATTAAGATCATATTCTAGTAATGGAAATTCAAACTCTTGATTTGGATTCATATTTAAATCAAGTATGAGAGTATTTGTTGATGATGATGTGATTATCATTGGTATTACTTCCTCCACGTCCGAATTTGATAGTACATCTTCCTGGTCGTCAATACCATCTGGACTTGTGTTCAAGTCAAATGGTAATAATGTGACATTGCTTGTACTTGGAAGATTTAGACCAATATTCATGAAAGCCATGTAGTGTTCTGTATGATGAATAACAGTTTATTTTTATCCCAATATATATACATATAAATTAAGTTTTGGCTCCAAGTCAAAACTCTTGAATAGATCAAATTAAATTTAAAAACCTTGGCTCCACGTATAATTTCAAAAATTAGTCCAAATTAAGAAATTTAGTTTTGCCTACATTTTTTTTCCCGTACAATGTTGAGCAAAGAAGTGAATTAAGGTTTGGCTCCATTTACGTTTAGTATTCCACTGAGTGCTTGAATTCTGAGTATATTTATTCTTACTGTTACATGAGTATATTTATGTTTTGTCACGTGAAAATAAGATGAATTGAAACAACAAAACAATGTATTAAATGAGTGTATTAATGAGTAATATATTTATGGTCTGTTACAAATTTCTAAACCTTAAGGAGGGAGTAATTGAAATGACAAAAGGTGTTAAATGAGTGTATTAATGAAGGGTATGATAGACATTTTTTTGAGTTTCTTAATTTGTGTGTTTTGTGCTTGAACGTCTAATATATTGAACTGGTGGGAGTATAAATATTTTAAATCGTGAGCAACAAGATCGTAAAGATAGTGTGGTATAAAATTCCACCTATAATGGCCAAGAGAGTGCACATGCTTAGATACAAAATCTATTACCCCTTAGATTCCCTGAAGCAATGTGATAACCAAAATTGAACCAACAGAAGATGAACATAATAGAGAGCTAATCTGACGATGAACGCACCATGGCACCCTTCTTGACCTGGCCAAGAAGATCAAGACCACATAAGTCAAATCGGACTCAAACCAGATAAATGACAAGCCCCTATTCAAAGAACACTCATACTCAAAAACAGCCGCCTCAAGCTCTACTAAGAACAAAAAAGAGACTCTAAGCTTCCGAGTGAAGCATCATCGAATGAATCCTTGAAAATTACAAAAAAAAAAACCACCAAAAGCCGCCTCTCCTGGCGAACGTAAGCAATTACTATGCGTATTGACCTTTACTCACCCTCGTAGAGGGGCAACCCATCGAACTGAAACCACTTCACGAGGCAGCCATTAGCACCCCGAGATACCAAAAGTGTGCATAGTCGTCAACACATTGATGGTTATCCATGTGCCCCGAGGTGAAATGTCGGGCTTCCCATATGAATGCTTGAACTTTAGACAAAGTTGCTTCTATACGAAAGTGAGTAATCTCAAAAAATGGAACTGTTACAATAGTCCCAAATAACCCATAACAAATTAATTATCGCCAAACGCCAAACAACCCCAAGTTGGGAGTTAAACTTGAATCCCAACACTAGTGCAGAAAATATATTCTAGAACACTCAATCTAGAAAACCTCAGAAAAAGACGTTCTGGAATATAAGCCGATGGCATTTTCGTAATAAAAGTGTCATATACCAGAACGTCTCTTTTTAAGACGTTCTAGTAAATCCAATATCTTGAACGTCTTTAAAAAAGACTTTCTGGTATATCGTATTAGTTAAGATTAAAACTTAAGATACTATAGATTAAAATTTACTTTACCACGAAAATAAACCCTACCCTCCTCTCTCTAAAACTTTTCTCCTCCTTCTCTCTACCCCACACCTCCGGCGACTCCATGTATGGAATCCTGTAAACCCATACAAATCCGGTCAATCAACTTAAGCCATCAAAAACGAAATCACTTATCCCAAGCAAGCCTAGCTTGCATCCCGTAATTCTTAAAAACCCTCAAAAATTTCTGTTTTTTCTGGGTCCTCGTCAACGTTGCCCGGTAATCGGAAAATCGAAGCCTCACCCTCTGGTGGCCTCAACCTACCTTTCCTCACTTACAATCTCATAAAACCCCTCCCCAATCCTTTCAATCGAAGACTATCTGAAAAAAGCGGTCCCGATCCCCTTTGTCATAAAAATGGCTTCTCGCCGACCGTTGACTCTCTGGCCGAATTGGAGGTACTCTAGCCTCCCCCAAATCAATTCAACGCCAAACCAGGTGTCAATTTCAAGAACCTCGTTCCAATTGTGGCCAATTTGACCATTTCCGCGCCGATCCCCTTTCTCTTGTAAAAGGCATTTCCGACCAAATTATCGCAAGTCATTCTAAATAAATCTCCCAGACCACTTATGATGATGTTAATAACGTTGTTCCTTCCCCAAACTTGGTCACTGTGTACAACCCAAATTTCTCCCTTTTTTGCTCGAAGAGAGAGAAATTTCGGCTGCCGCCGCCGCTTCAAGGATGGCCGGAAAACGTCCTTCCATGGCCCCGACCTTAGTGTTTCCCACGCTCTCCAAAACCCAAGCCCAACCTCTTGTCAGTGCTCAATAGTCTCCGGAAGCGGTTTCGGCAGGCGATTCAGGTAAAACTCGTGGTGATTATGTTCGTTTAGTGGGCATTTTCTTAAAATCGGTCGGACCGACCTCAAGTAAAACTCGTGGTGATTATGCTCGTGTTTGTGTTGGAATTAACTCGGAAAAACTCTTATCCCAAAAAATCACCATTCGTTATGGTACTTCTCGTGTTGAGCTCGATGTCGAGTTTGAAAAATTGCCACCGTTCTGCTCGTTTTGTTGCCACCTTGGCCACTCCGATGATATTTGTTATGTTAAGAATGTAGAGTTACGTCCTGAATTTTTTGTCAAGTCTGCTCCTATTATTCCTACTTTTTCTGCTGTTCGATTTTTTGTCAAGAATGATGTTCAAGTCTACCTCTTAGTATACCTCATGCAGTGATGATTCATGTATTGTGTTTTGTTGTTCTTAGTATACCTCATGTAGTGATGATTCATGTATACCTTTTAATTTTGATGGATTCTAACTAAATGCTTCCTAGCATATGCCTTACTATTCAGGAAATTGTATAGTTTGACTGGTCAGCATTGTCTTTTGAATATAACTTGGTAATTACTCATATGTTTTCTAACACTTGTTTTTAAATTAGGTTTACTATTTTTCCATTGAATTTCAAAGTTAACTTAATTATGGAGGGTTGACTCAAACTTTTGTGCACCCCATTTTTAATAATTAATTTAAAAGCACGTCATTCTACTCGCAAGTGTACGAGGTAACTGTAGGGTGATGAGTTTGACTCGAGTCGTATCTCTCGAGGAAACAACTGTTCGATTTTATCAATTTTTTCTCAATTATGAATAACATACATATACATTTGGGGGTTTGAAAAGATTGATTCGATCATTATAAACTAAGACGATAATTAAACTAAAACTAATTAAACTAATTACTTTAAACTAGATTATCAATTATGAACTAAGCTGTAAACTAAAGCTGATTAAACTAATTATTCTAATTTATCAACTAAGAGGAATAACTAAA
>BMAC01000971.1:93654-113375 GCA_014905375.1 Phtheirospermum japonicum | reverse complement strand
TTATTCTTGAACATCGAACTTCGTCTTTTACGTGCTAAACTCTTCCGGTTACTTAGCTGTAAGGTAAAAAACAACGAAACATCACCTAATTGCATCAATTAAGATCAAAATGCGGTAAAATAAGCTGGAATTATAAAATTACGGAATTATGCTTAAATCATCCAACTTATACCAAAAACAAATATAAAAACGAACTAAAAAGCTAATAAAAATAAAGACAAATCTACTCTAATCAAGGGTCCTCGTACATGCTTGGAAGAGCTTTGACATCTGTATTTTGGGGAGCCATTGCAGATAAATATGGTCGAAAACCCGTACTTATTATGGGCTCTATCACAGTGTTATTGATATCATATTTGTTATTTGTGTTAATCTTATCATATATTGCATTCATTTCTCAAATCATAACGATTGAATTGTTGTTGTTTTTCATTGACAGTGTTGTATTCAATACCCTCTTTGGATTTAGTGTCAACTTTTGGATGGCCATAACGACAAGGTTTCTCCTTGGAAGTTTAAATGGTTTACTCGGACCAATAATGGTGTTTGTGTTCTCAGATTTTGTTCTACATTTTTCATTTTTTCTCCTTATATTTCTCTTTTTTTTGAATGGTTTTTTCTTACAATGGTTCATCTTTACTCTGTGGTCAGGGAATATACATGTGAAATGGTTCGTGAGGAGCATCATTCTTTAGGATTGTCGGCGGTAAGTAGTTCTTAATTATATTTTTTCCTTTTTCTACTTTATTGTGTATTAAAGAAAATGATGTTGGAAGGGGTTAAAATAAGGATATGGACTAAAGGAATAAACCATTGAAAATGACATTTAAAATTGTGCGTTAACAAGATTATTTCTCATTAGTCAAAAACTTCTGAACTAAGTTTACAGGAAATACAAACACTAGATAATGAGGCTTCAATTACTTTTTTGTCATTGGTGTCATTTTTATACAATATTTGGTGTTTAGCATTGACCTGATAATTGATTTGTGATCAATCAAAGCATTGTGATTTGGAAAGCTCTAAGTAAATTGGTGGATTTTTTCATTTTATTTATTTATTATGGATTTCGTTTGGCTTAATTGATCTCTAGTGAAGATTTTGAGTTCCTATATGAAGCTTGTTGTGGTGGTGTGAGTTTTGGGTTTACTTAGAGTAAAAAAAATGAATTTTCTTAAATTTGTATCAATAATGTGAGGTTTATCTTTATACAAATTGAATATGATATTAAATGCTTGAATGATCAATGATTAATAGGGCTCCGCCTAGGATGATATTTCATCTCATCTCATCTACATTTGCTTATCATTAGCCCATGCACGACTTTCACTTTGTTAGCCCTTCCATTAACTGAATGTTATTGATAAGACCATAATAATACAAACATGCTCATGCATTGGTTCTTTTTGGACTATTATCTATTATTGAAGGGTTTATTGTTTTACATCCAAAGGCTGTAATTGAGGCCAAAAAACAAAAATAAATAAAATGGTAATGTTTATTGTTTACTTCAACAAAGCTTCTATTTTCCAAGTGGTAGCTATTTTTTTTCACTATATAAGTAAGAATACTACAATATTCTGCCAACAAGGGGCCTTAATCTGATTATACTTTTGGCTAGTCACTAGACTTAGCTTAGTAGATAGCCCAGATTATTTCATTTGATGTATTATTTATTTTTTCATAGAATTCAAGTTGCATTTTTTTTAGATTAGTACAGCATGGGGTACAGGATTGATCCTCGATCCAGCTTTGGGAGGTTATCTTTCTCAGGTACTCTTACACACACATGTGCGCGTACACAAACACGTCATAATAGTTTGTTTTTCAAAAAAGTGATCTTATTTTCAGAATATAAAAAATAAGTTTATCTTAGCGGCGAGAAATCCCACTGTTGTATTGCATTTTTAAATAATTGTCGAGTTTAACAAGAATTGTGTACTTTGAAATTTGTATTTTTATTAATTTATGATTTTATTTATTTATATTATATTTTTAGATTTTTTTCATGTACATTTTTTTGGTTAAGCCAACAGAGAAATTTCCAGAAATTTTCACATCAGATTCTTTATTTGGTAGATTCCCATACCTCCTGCCCTGTTTGGTAATTTCTCTCTTTGCGGCCTTCGTTACAATTACTTGTTTCTGGATCTCGGTACGTTTAATTCCTCTAGCATTCTTTTGTTTCTAATTTGTTCAATTTCTAAACTTTATTTTTCTTAACAGTTTGATTAAAATGTATATAATGGACTTTGTCTCTAGAAGAGTGCTCTCTATTTATTCATAAAATTGCAAGCTTTATGAAATGCAGGAAACCCTGCACACACACAACTCAAACAACGCCTCGTCTCAAAGTTCATATGATGCTTTGGAGTATGCAAATCGAGGATCGTCTGATGAAAAAGACGAGATGAAGGGACAAAAAGACGAAAGCCTCCTTAGGAATTGGCCCCTAATGTCGCCCATCATTGTTTATTACATTTTTTCACTTCACGATATGACTTACACTGAGGTAACTTATAACATTGTCATAAGCCCGTCTGTTAAGTCGGACCAAGTTAAAACCGAATCCAAGATAATTTTTCTTGCAAGCATCTTCTATATGTGAATTTTCTGCAATTTTGTTTTTATTGGTCGCTATTAAATTACTTTAATAATTGCAAGATATAGATTAAAAAAAAAAAGAAAAACATGTTCATTAAATGTATAAATCTTTTTGTTGCTCATTAATTTCAACATTTATTTGGACCTCGTTTAATATTGTTAGTTAAACCATTTACTTTTAATAGTTCTGGGGTCACTGACTCTTTCTGTCGAAGATGAAGGCCAAACTGGCTCAATATGGTATAAGTTAGACAATGCATCCGGGAAGGTGATAAAAAATACGACCTGGAAAGAGAAAACTATCTACATCCCCTGGAAAGTGAAAACTATCTACGTGGCCTGCGCATTTGGAGATATTTTTTGTATGTTCTTGTCTAAATATTTCTTCTAAAAAGAATGCGACCTGGAAAGAGAAAACTATCTACGTGGCCTGCGCATTTGGAGATATTTCTGGTAAGTTCTTTTCTAAATATTTCTTCTAAAAAGCAAGTTAAAAACTGCTTTTCTGCATTAGTTATTATAATTTAACATGGATTATCTATTTCAATGGTGTTATGCAGGAACAAGTGTTTTCTGATAACGATGCATTCTTTCATTCTGCTGGCCCATTTTGACTCTACCAATCTGCTTTCCTGTAGCTTTCTATGAAAGGATCAACGTCATCATGGAGGTGGCTGATTATGAAGAAACAATATTTCTTATTTGAATGGGTATATACGTAGTCTGCAAAGTTTCGCAATTTTTTTAATTCTAATTTCGACCAAGCGTTTGACGAAACTTATGTTCTGCTTTTCTTGAATAATTGAAGTTCTTCATTTTTCTTAAGTAGGTGCAATATTTTTTATTTGATCGTGTATTTGGCGACTTGTGTTGTTCGTATTGACATCTTTTGGTGATTGTCTATTATTGTGATTAATGGATGATTTTTGGATTATATAAATAACAGGTGTTTTTTGAGAATTTTTTGATTTTGATAGGTATTTAAAATTGTGATTAATGAGGGATGAACAGATCTGGAAAAAAACATGGAATTCAAAAACCGTCAAATCTAGAACGTTTTTCTTAAAGGCGTTCTAGAAAATGTATATTTTAGAACGTCTTTTTCGGAAAGACATTCTGGAAAATGTATATTCTAGAACGTCATTTTCGGAAGACGTTCTAGAAAGTTTATTTTCTAGAACGTCTTTCTCAAAGGCGTTCTAGAAAATGTATATTCTAGAATGTCTTTTTCTAAAAGACGTTTTGGAAAATGTATATTCTAAAAGATGTTCTAGAATAACTGAAACAGGGCGTTCTAGAAAACTGTTTCTGCACTAGTGAACACTATAAAACTAGTCTCCAAAGTCCTATTGAGAGATCCAGGTTGATGTGAAAAACCTCCACTGGACTCAATATGAATGCACCCCCGGGGACTCCAAAAAATAGTGATCCAATGTTTGTGTCTCACATTCCCAGAAGATAACAGAAAGAGGGCCCGTGAAAACCTCGGTGGTGCAAATTACCCCAAAGCGGCAATTTTCCAAGAATTGCCCACAGAACAAAAATAGACCAACGCAAGAATCTCCATATGACAAATCCACGCCCCACCAAACTATCAAAAACCTAGACTGAAGGTGAAGATAAGCCAACCGAGAGGTGAAATCTCCATACAATGAGTGAGACCAAACTCTCTCATCCTCCCCCTCCCGATAACCTGTAAGTGCAAAATATCTAAAATAATCTCCTCCCAACGAAGGATAAATGCATCATGAAGATTTCAAAGACCCAATGATAAACCCACTCGGTTCGCAATCCGATATACCTACCTATCATCCCACCTAAATGAGAAATCATAACACAATCCTACTAGAACCCTCGTCTCCGAATGGTGCATCATAATGTGACTCAGACACCCGACCAGATGGATGAAATAAATTCATTATGCTTGGGCTGCAAATCTACCTTCAAAAAATGAGACTAAAGGAAAGAACCGGTGGAGGAACTCGACTATAATATCCCATGCTAAACGAGTTAAAAATGAGTTCATAATAATGAGCGATCGTAAACCAAGACCGCTGTCCTCCTTAAGAGCCCAAACATTATCCCAAGCCATTGTGACCAATCCTCGGGAGGTGACATCACCAGTCCATATGAAGTTCTAGACAACCCTCTCCAAACGCTTAACCAAGAACACCAGCCACTTAAAAAAAAGCATTGAATGGATGGACGAGCTCAAAATCACAGAATCAACCAAACACACCTATCCTACCATCTAAATTGACTAACCTTTTTTGGTTGCTAAATTTAGACAAAATACCTTCTACAATTGGCTCGAGATGGATACAGTGTGGAACACCAAAGAATATGGGAATCATTAAATATTTAAAAGGTCGAGCTCCGAATTTCATGACGTATGCACAAAAAACTGAGCACTACTGACAGACGTGTGCACCAAAGTACACCATAGACATATCAAGGTTAATAAATTGCCCCGATAACTCCCCATATTCCTGGAAAAACTTTTTAATTATCTTACAAATTTTAGTAGTGCCTTGACAAAAGAAGATGACATCATCTGAATAAAGGAGATGCGAAAGACAGTCAACTCCCCACATGCTCTTATATTTATGAAACTCCCCGTCTCAGTCTTTGTAAGATAAGATAATGAAGAACCTCTTCTGCCAAATAAAAAAGGAGAGACGATAATGGATCATCCTGTCGAAACCTTTACGAACACCCAAAATACCCCCTCAATGATTCTTTTAATAAAACTAAAAGCTTGGATGATCGAAGAATCACCCGAATCCAACCACATAATCTGTCCAAAAAATAAAACTTTCAAGCACCCTAAGTAAGAAATCGCATGGAGAGTGTGGAAAGATTTCTTAATGTCGACTATAACTGCCATATTCCCTCCAAAAGCCTGGCGGTTTAGATAATTAACACATTCAGATGCTTGGGTAATGGAATCATGATTCCTTCTACTGGAAATTAATCTCACTTAAGCAGGCGAGATAATATCCCGTGTCACAAATGCGAATCGTGATGTGATAGTCTTCCATATAATCTTGAAGAGGAAATTGCTAAGCATAATTGTACGGAACATTTTGATCCGATCAGCTGTCGTGGTCTTAGGGATCAACACCACAAAATTGGAATTCATGTTAGGGAGAGAGCCAAAGTTAATGAAATACTGAACTACACACACAACTTCTGGAGAAATCACATCCTAATGTGCTTAAAAACTGACTGGGAAACCCATCTTGACCGAGCGCGCTATTCAGATCCATGTGAAACTGCGTTTTTGACATCTTTGAAATTAAGTCGACATGTAAGAAGATCATTATGCAAAGGGGTGACTAAAGAGGGAATAAGAAATGCAATTTGATCCTACGGAACTGATGAGGAAGAATAGACAGTCGAGAAGAGGCCCGTATCATACTCCACAACATGCTTGACAATGCAGATAGGGTCGTGATGAGTCGTATCGTCGATGTGAAGAAATAAGATAGAATTACCTCACGCATGGATTTTCATATTTCGATGGAAGAAGGTAGTGTTGAGATCCCCATAATTAAGCCAAGTGGTGCAGCTTCATTGGCGAGCTAAATCATATACCTTATTCAACATATCTTGAAGCAAAGCTATCATCTCTACTGCATGGAAAACCAACTCATCATTATAACAACTTGCCTCAATGTCACAGTGAATAACGTCCTATGAAGCTAATAAATCTTTCTGTTATCAGAAAATATTTCCGAATGTAGACAAGTTCCACTCCTTCAACCACATCTTTAACATTTCCAATTTTCTCATAACTCGAAGCCACACGTCCAAATTATGAAATAGGTCTGACCAAAAGTCCTGAACGAGATGCCAAAAGTGCGCATCTCTAATCTATATATAAAGGAAATAAAACAAGGGCCTATCGTTGCGCTGGTACGACAAAAAATGGTAAGCAAATGATGGTCTGAGGCCGAAGGAGGTAACACTATACTCAAAATGGAATCCCATATATCAAGAAAAACCTCCATTGCCAACCCCTGTCTATACAAGATTTGCCTGGTGTCATGTGCTTGGGATATCGATAAAATGCCCATCTTGAATGAACACTGAAAAGTTCCCACATGAAGTAGATAAGGGGAGAACAGTGTTATATCACTCATACTCCCCCATAATTGCGTTAGAATCCCCCACCACCATCATCACATCAACCCAATAGGAAAGTAAACCATCCTAAAAGGTCCGACGACACAAATAAGATAAAGCCCCATGAATAAATCCTTGCCTCACCGTTGAGTTCAAAATCAAAACATCAATAAATTATGAATTGTTCTATCATGCAAACCACTGACAACGAAATGAATTTATTTGAAGCTAAAACCCGAGTATTAGATGACATGTGAGACCTATTATGGAACCACCGTAAGACCGATGAACGACCGAAATGAGGAATAAATAGCCGAGAGATCAATTATTGGTTCAAAAATACATGAAAAACCTGGTTTAATCAAATAATAATATAACTTAAGCCTGGACTTAGAAGAAACCGAACTAATCTCCTTACATTCCAATGAAGCACATTCATAAAGAAACATCGTCGAGCATCACTTTAGAGGGTGATAGGGGCTGCTGCTCATTTTCCACCACATTAGCCCAAGATTGCTTGCCCACTGAATCCATCACAGTAACCGAAGTTTAAGAAACTGATACCCGACAAGCCTCTCACTGTACCGCGACATTCTGATCCATGATAGAACGTACAAAATCCATAAGATTGAGATCGACCATCTCATCCTTCATGGAGGAGCTGCAAGAAACCCCAAACGATTATTCACGAGCATTCCTGATAGCATGATGTTGTGGGTTATCAAGATTCTGTATCAATTTGTGATATAATTAATTAATTTGATGCAATTTGTTATTGTAACCTGGAAATATAGAAGGAATTTGGTAGGAAATATATGAACAGTAGAGAGAGAAAGAGGATTGGAGAACAAGTTTGTTATGTAATTGCTTAATCATTCCGCCTGTTCCATAAGCTTACAAATAACCATAGTGGTTGGACCACTTAAATTTAATTTACCAAAATACCCATAAAATATCTAATAACTTGGACCCAAAAGTAATTAGATAAAGCCCATCCTATTTAATTACTCAGCCCAAGCATTCCTTCAGCCCGTCCATTGTGCCGGCCCAAGCACGGTCTCCTTCAACTGGTTGGTTGGCCCACTCCGTGTCCATAACTTGACCCAATTCCTCACCCGGTTTCCATCCTCTATTATCTCTTTCCCTAACCATTTCCAAGCTTGCATTTTTATCTATTTGTCCCAAATTAGGGTTCATTTTCTCTTCCTTTTCATCACCTATCGGCTCTAGCCCCAAATTCACCCTCAATTTCATAACAATTCCCCCTTCATCGAGAGATCCTTGACCCCAAGGATCGAATTTCTGGAATTTTCTCTGTATAAACTTTAGATCTTCCCACTTAGCATCCTGTGGAGAAGAATTTGACCATTGCACCAGTACCTGGTCCACCTCTTTACCGTTGCGTCCAACAATCCGAGTCCCCGGAGCAGCGAGAGGTTCAATTAGGAAATCCCCCTCAGAAGTGGTGGTTGGTAATTCCGATGTGGCGTGGGCGCTGGTTCCAAGCTTTGGTTTAAGTAGGGAGACGTGAAACACCGGGTGGATGCGCGATCCTTCTGGTAGGTCTAAACGGTAAGCAACCTGTCCTACCTTCTCTGTTATTTTTAAAGGGCCGTAATATTTAGCTGCTAGTTTTAGATTTCTCCTGAGTGCGATTGAATTTTACCTGAAAGGTTGCAATTTCAAAAAGACCTCATCCCCAATTTCCAAACTTCGATCTTGCCTTTGTCTATTTGCATACATCTGCATCCTTTGTTGGTCTTGTAAAATATTCTCCTTGATAATTTGCTTAGATGTCTCCCTGTGTAATACTAGTTGATTAGCATCCGCATTCTCACTGCATGCATACTGTTCTATACTTCCAACTGGTGGGGTGTACCCATACAATGCCTCAAAAGGTGTGGTATTTAAACTAGTGTGGTAATTGGTGTTATACCAAAATTCAGCCAAGCTTAACCATTTTGCCCATTTTCTTGGAGTGTGGTGCACCATGCATCTAAGGTAGTTCTCTAGGCATTGATTTACCCTTTCAGTTTGCCCATCTGATTGGGGGTGATATGCAGTTGACATGTTCAGCTCGACCCCCAACAATTTAAATAACTCCTTCCAAAAGGTACTGGTAAAAACCTTGTCTCTGTCTGATACTATATGTGTTGGTAGCCCATGCAGTTTGTAGGTAGTCTAGAAATAGGTTTGCTACTGTGAGTACAGTGAAAGGGTGAGATAAAGCACACAAATGTGCATACTTAGTGAGCCTATCCACCACTACTAAGATGACATCTTTTCCCTGTGACTTTGGTAATCCCTCAATGAAATCCATAGATATATGGCCCCATGCTTGTTCAGGAATAGGAAGTGGCTGTAGTAGTCCAGGGTACCCACCATGATCTGATTTACTCCTCTGGCAAACCTCACACCCCTTTACCCAATCCTCAACTTCACCCTTCATCTTTGGCCAGTAGAAAACCCTCTTTGTCCTCATATAAGTTCCTAGTACCCCTGAGTGGCCCCCATATGCTGAGTTGTGCATTGCTGTTAAGATCATCATCTTCAGATTGGTTTCATTTCCCACATATAGCCTTACTTTGTACCTGATCAAATCCCCCACCATGGCATAATCAGGAAATACAGTAGGGTCTAAGATCTTGGCTTCTTTAATTTTCTTGAAAAATTCATCTGCAGTGTAGCTCTTGATAACTACCTTTATCCAATCAGGGACAATTGTAGTGATAGCAGTGCAGGTTTCTTCATCTGGTCCTCTCCTAGATAATGCATCGGCTGCCCTGTTCTCCACCCCCTTTTTATAATGTATCTCATAATCCAGTCCCAAAAGTTTGGTCATCCATTTCTGCTGAGTTGGGGTCATCACCTTCTCATCTAACAAGTATTTGAGTGCTTGTTGATCAGTCTTAATTATAAACTTGCCCCCATGCAAGTAATGCTTCCACCTGTTCACAGCCATGAGGACTTCAAGGAACTCTCTCTCATAAAAAGAGAGTGCCTGATTTCTTGGGAATAACACCTTGCTCAAAAAGGCCAATGGTCTTCCCTCTTGCATTAACACTGCCCTATCCCTTTTCCACTGGCATCAGTCTCCAAAGTGAACTTTTTTGAGAAGTCTGGCAGAGCTAGGACTGGTGTAGTAGTCATTGCATGTTTTAGTTTTTCAAAAGCTTCTTGTGCCTCTGGGCTCCACTTGAATTGGTCCTTCTTTAAGAGTTCAGTCAGTGGTCTGCTCATAACTCCATATCCCTTGACAAATTTTCTATAATATCCAGTTAGCCCTAGGAAACCCCTAAGCTGTTTCAGTGTTTTAGGGATAGGCCAATGAACCATGCTGGTTATTTTTTGTGGATCAGTGGATACTCCTTCTTGGGAAATAATGTGCCCAAGGTATTCTACCTCTGTTTGACCAAAAGTGCATTTGCTAGTCTTAGTATACAACTTGTTCTGTCTTAGTATTATTAATACCTCTTCCAAATGTCCCAGATGACTTTCCCAGTCCTTACTGAATACCAAAATATCATCAACGAATACCAAAACACTTCTCCTTAGTTTCTCCCTGAAAACCTTGTTCATGAGTGATTGGAAGGTAGCTGGGGCTTTACAAAGCCCAAATGGCATGACCAGGAATTCATAATGACCATTGTGTGTACTAAAAGCAGTTAGGAACATGTAGTCAGGCCTCATTAGAATCTGAAAGTATCCACTCCTTAAGTCTATCTTGGAAAAATACCTTGCTCCAAGTAATTCATCCAATAATTCCTCGATTATTGGTATAGGGTAATCATGTTTGACTGTGAGTCCATTCAAATACCTGTAGTCAACACATAACCTCCAAGTGGAATCCTTTTTCTTTACTAAGATCACAGGTGATGCAAAGGGGCTTCTGCTGTCTTGAATGATCCCTGCTTCTAACATTTCTCTGATCAGCTTCTCAATAGCCTCCTTGTGTTCATGAGTAGTCCTATAGGGATACTGGTGCTTTGGGGTGCTCCCTAGTTTTAGGACTATCTGGTGCTCAACTCCCCTTCGTGGTGGTATCCCAGTAGGCTCCTCAAACACATCAGTGTACTTGTTCAATAGTATGTTTATATCCTTACTAGCCTCCACATAGTTTGTCTTTGCCATGGTTACCCAATACACCTCTTCAACTTGAGTACATTGCTCCTCATGTATCATTTTATATAAGGAGTGACCAGAGATGAACTTGCAATCTGCTGTAGAGGTAATAGCCTGAATTCTTACCCTTTTTCCTTTGAGGGTCACTGTAAAAGTCATCTCAGCATAGTCTAATTCAATAGGAGTACCTGATTTAAGCCAATCCCCTCCTAAAATGAGGTCACACCCTTCTTTCTGCAACACCCTCAGGGAAGAGGTGAACTGGTGTCCTTGCATTTCCCAACAAAAATCCTTCACACACTGATTACTTACCATTTTTTGACCATTAGCAACCTTCACAAGTAGAGGTTTAACTGAACTGAGATGAAAACCTAGCTGTTTGGCAGTTCTTTCCTGAATGAAACTCAGGGTGCTCCCTGAATCAATTAGAATGTGTAGCTCTTCTCTTTCTGTTGTCCACATACCCTCATAGTGGTAACTCTATCTTCCCCTGTAATGGCATTCACAGACATTTGTATTTCACCCATGCTCTCTGGAAAATCAGTGTGATCCCCCTCTTAAGCTTTCAGATAAGATAGTTCTTCCTCCTCAGTCATTATCATATAACTAATCCTGCTCTTACACCTGTGGCCTGGTATGAATTTCTCATCACAATTGTAGCATAGTCCTCTCTCCCTTCTTGAAGCCATCTCACTTGAGGTCAACAATTTGGTAGGGGGTCTCTGGCTGATGGTATTAGCTGTTTTCCCAAATGTGGAAGGGTTTGTACTCTTAGAGTGTGGTAAGCTAGTATATCTGGTGTTCCACTTCAATTTCATTGTGATAGCATCCAAAGTAATCAACTGATTCCTGCCCAAATCTATTGCCTACTCCAGTGTGGTAGGCTCAAACATGGTAATGAAAGCCTGCACATCTTCAGATAACCCACTGATAAAACTAGCTATAAAATACTCATCTGAATACCCCTGATTAATCATCAACATACATGCTCTGAGTTCCTCAATCTCTTCCACATATCCCATGTAAGAACCTTTGTGTTTTAGTTTATTTAATTCTGCAATGATTTTAGTTTCTTTGAGTTGTTCAAACCTTGCTGAAATAATGTCTAGAAATCGTGCCCATGATAAATCAGCCTGGTTAACCCCAAAATTTTGGTACCACTGGGCTACCTTCCCCTCAAAATGCATGGCAACAAGTGTTACTTTCTGTGTATCATTCATGAAGGGCACAAACTTAAATTATCCATTACATTTCAACATCCATGACCTAGGTTGTGTTCCATTAAAATGTGGAAATTCTATCTTGGGTAGTGGGCTTTTGGTGTGATTACCTGTATACTCAATTTGATGTTTACTCCTGGATGTATCTGTCTGATTTCCAGTTTGTGTAAAAGGGGTTGAAAAAGGTTTTCCCAAAATAGATCCTCCTTCTTCTTGGTTCTTTCCCATGTCTGGATTCAGTATCTGCAGCTGGAGAGTGGCTAGGGTTGCAGTGAGGTGTTCCAATTTGCTGGTAAGATTCTGAGTCTGTTCATGTATGGCTGATTTGATGTTTGAATCTGGGCTTGTGTCTCTGAATTTATATATGTGATCTGTTCTTGTAGCTTAAGTTCTGAGGCTTCACTTTTCTGTGATTCATTTTGCAGCACTAGATCAATCCTTTTTTGAGCCTCCTGGAGATCTTTGAAATGGGTAACTTCTACCATGCCGAGGATCATCTGCTCTGTTGCCAATTATTGTGGGTTATCAGGATTCTGTATCAATTTGTGATGTAATTAATTATTTTGATGCAATTTTTATTGTAACCTCGAAATATAGAAGGAATTTGGGAGGAAATAGATGAACAGTAGAGAGAGAAAGAGGATTGGAGGACAAGTTTGTTATGTAATTGCTTAATCATTCTGCCTGTTCCATAAGCTTACAAATAACCATAGTGGTTGGACCACTTAAATTTAATTTACCAAAATACCCATAAAATATCTAATAACTTGGAACCAAAATTAATTAGATAAAGCCCATCCTATTTAATTACTCAGCCCAAGCATTCCTTCAGCCCGTCCACTGTGCCGGCCCAAGCACGGTCTCCTTCAACTGGTTGGTTGGCCCGCTCCGTGTCCATAACTTGACCCAATTCCTCACCCGGTTCCCATCCTCTATTATCTCTTTCCCTGCCCCTTCCCAAGCTTGCATTTTTTTCTTTTTGTCCCAAATTAAGGTTCATTTCCTTTTCCTTTTCATCACATATCGGCTCTATGCCCAAATTCACCCTCAATTTCATAACACATGATCCTACGATGCAACAATAGTGCCTCGAATTTATAAACAACCCATGCGTGACTATCCCCCAAGATATTTTCTTCCCTAAAATTCTCCAGTACCCTAAATGCATTATTTGTGGAAAATTTATTTTTTTTAACCGCAACTTCCCAGACTCTCATTTGCTAACAAAAGAATCCAACACCTGCAAAGGTAAAACACCATTTTTAGGCAAGGAGGAGAACAAATAATATATGGATATATTAGAACGAATATCAACATGATGGCTTGGCTGTTATTGAGTTCGTTCTGGAGGAGCAGCCTAATGCCGAACCATTTTAAGCCCCCTCGAGCGACTACGACCCCGTTGTTTGGCCACCTTCTAGATTTACCAAATCTGATGTCAATTATCCAACAAAGAAATATTATCAACAAAATTTTAAAAGACGCCCATATGTAAAATAGATATATCATGAGTGCCCCTTAAATTCATCGAACGCAAGGTTAGAATTCACACAAAGTGCCCCATAGAACCGTTCATGGTATTATCATCAATACGGATAAGATGGACAATATCCCATATAATATCCATGAGGATATTTGCGCCCCAATACTCCTAGTTTAACCCCTTCACCCTAACCCAAACTTGTGCCAGGGAGGTCTGGACCATTTTTGGATCAAAACTTGGGGTCCAACATTGAAGCCAAAACAAACCCGATTTGAAACTCAAAAAATGGCGACGCCACACTGCATCCCTCACTTTCAACTTTGAGAAATAAATGTTATAATAATATCCTTTCCCAAGCAAAGTGAGATAGAAATTATTCGAGATCCCCTGGCCAAATATAAGGACTCTCGAAGTTGCATGATTATAAGAGGAGCGGAGCCCCTGGTGTAGGGTGTATATCTAATAAGCAATTATTCACAAAGGCTACGATGAGCCTCATAAATTTCATATGAAAATTAGAGTGATGACAATTCCTTTTTGGATTGGAACAAAGTGGAGCTGATTGCAGTGACGCGTGCCAGTCTAGAAACCTTCGATAGCCTGTGCAAAAGAGATTGATGGGGGCACCACTTAAAAAATGCTGCCCAAAGGATCGGCCTGGGTCTGAGAAATGCATGCCATATACGTAAAGATTTGCTACACCATGGTGACTTGTGGAAGGGATTGCCGCTCGGCTGGAAGTTATGGAATGGTGGTACGAATTAAAGGGGAAAAGCAACCAGCTCTCGTTACCTAGTTATTATAATACCAATTATCTCATAAGAGCTCATCACTTTCATATAAGATCTTGTCACTCTTATATAAGAGATCACCTCTCCCATACACAGATCCCCCTCCTATAGAAGAGGTCGTCTCACAAACCTAAACCCTCACGCATACCGTCCTAGATATTTGATGCTGTATCATCTAGTTCCCCATATTCTACTTGATTGAGGTAGAAATGCCGCATCATATAGTTCCCCACATTCTACTTTATTGAGGTATAAATCAAGGGGAGTGTAATCATAAATATCCCCCAGAGGTCAATCCCACGCGCCCCTTGGTAACAGCACAAAACCATCAAAAATCGCCTCAGACATCAGAACATTAAATGAATACTGCCATTGTGTTGGACATCACGTGACCATTCCTCGTAATATATTATTATTGTTGGCTAGAAAATGAAAGGCCCATAATTAACCCTACCAAACCTTTGCGTCGCCTTAAATTCACCTGTCTTTTCAACTGTTGTGCCGCTCCCAACATAAACATCCTTTCATCTTCTTTTATTATTATATCAAAAAAATAAAAAGAACACTCCACCATTTACGTCTGCAAAAAACCTCAAAAACTCTCTAGCAAGAACATACGCTCGTCTCCAAATAAAAATATTTCGGCGAATCCACTATTCTATGATACCATGGGTAAGTCCACCTTATCTCATCAACTTAATTTTACTGCTCTGCACTACTTTTAATTTTGAATTGCTGCACTCTGAACATATCTCCTTCCCCCCCCCCCCCCCCCCCCCCTTTAATCCAGCATTCTCCGATTCCGATTCTCAAAACATCAATTCCCATATGGATTTAACCCCTATCGTGAGACTGAATCCGTAAAAATCCTTTTGAACTGAAAATAGTAGGAAAAATATTACCCAACCTAGTGCCGGTCTTATAGATGAACCTGCAGGGATTCCCACATGGGTCGAGCTAGAAGCTCAAACTAGAGCCATAACCAAGGAGATCCCCAAAGCCATACCTCTACCCCAATCGTGAGCTCTTCCTTCTTTGTCCAACCCAGATTTATTCTTATCTAACCCTGTAACAATTGTTCCCCCATCTTCTCACGCCGACCTACCCATTTTACTGTTGAAAATCCCTGGGTACTTCCTAATCGCAGCCTGCTCGCAGCTTTCATCAAGAGCTTCCATCTTCCAAACACTGTGCAATTCGTCCAACTCGAGGATGGAAAAAATGAACCAGACAACCCCCCTCCTAACCACATCACAGTTGTTGATGACCATGTAAGGGCGGGAATTAGGTTTCCTATGCATCCTTTCATGGTCGCAGTGGCCAAGAAATATGGAGTCCCCCTACTTTAAATGGACCCGAACTCTGTCACGTTTAATCACTGGATACATAGTACTATGTACATATTATAACGTAGAACTAGACATAGACTTCTTTTTTTTCGGATACGCAAAAAGAATCAGAAAAGTACCTTTTACCCTTCTTCACGCCAAAAGGCTCATTTCCTTGTTTGCTCTTCCTCCAAGGTCCATGAATGGAAATCAAAAAATTTATTTCTCTCTTCTCGTGAGCATTGAACATTCCCTACAAAATGTAAGTAGGTAACCCCTTCTCAAGGACCAGTGCCCATAGAGAAGAAAACCCCCTCTCTCTATAAAAAAATATTTAGACTTAATAAAAAAAATGGAATAAGTTTCCCTGCAACGTGGTGAAACTTACCGAGTCAGAGAGGGTGTATTCTTTTGTGGGCCTCAATCAGCAACCTCTAAAGATGACCGAGCCTGTATTAAGTAGGATTGACACACTTTAGATATTTAACCCATGAAGCTATGTTAATATAAAAAAATAACCAATCTTCTTCATGTAGAACAATTTGTGCTCCCCAAAGATTCTTCGAGCTTGGAGGTCATTGACTCCGATGACCAACTTCCTTTGCATACTTCGGTGTGAAAGGGTAAGTAGAAATGAAATGCCCATGGCCGATCCCGAGCTCAGCCCACATCTCCTTGCCCGAAACGCCGGCGCACAAAGGGAGCGTCGAGCTCGGGCTCTCCAATTTTGAATGACGGCCTCCTGAACTGTAGTGACGCAGACTAATTCCAGTCCTTTATTGAAAGCCAGATGCTGACCCCAAATAAAAAGAGTCTTGTGGCCCTCAACATTACCGACCAGGTGGCCCAGATGTTAATGCATATTTCTTAAGTAGGCATATAAAAACCTCATCTTTTTAACTATACCTTTTGACATACTTGTAACTTGTTTCTATTGTTATTAATAACATAGCTACAACCCCTCGCGACCTCATTGTCCAACCAGTTACTAGTTGTTTACTCCGCGGGAGAATCAGTGGCTAAGTGGAAGAAGGCATGGAGCAAGCTTGCTGCCCAGGCTAACAGACAAACCGAGCAACTTTTCCTGACCCAAGGGGAGTTAGACGAAGCTTGTCGTCAAATAGCGGCCTGATCGAAGATTTCTCGACGCTCTAGAAATCGTCTCCACAATAGTACGGAGTCGACTGTAGGTGCGGTGAGTTGTCCCGAGTCGTGTCTCTCGAGGATGGATGTGATCGGCTTTCGGTTTCTCAGTCGTTCTTATCGTCGGTTCGTTTAAACTAATTTAATCCTAGAAAGCGATAATCATTTTTCGGTTTTTATAACTAAGATTTAAATTGAAACTTAAGATTTAAAAACATTGAAACATTTAAAAGAAATTAAAGCTTATATTAAAAACGAACAATTTAAACTAATTAACTATTAAAACCTAATAATTTGAAATTAGGAAAATGGAGGGAAAATCAAAGTCAACTTATTTGAATAAGTCAACAAAGTACTTAACATTAATTAAGGGTTTGAAAGGAAGATCTTAACAACTTTTACAACTTAGAAATTGATTTCGACTTAATAACTTAAAAGCATAAGTTCATAAGCCAGAAAGCTATAAAATGAGATTGAAAGTTTGACAATCAAAAGAAACACTAAACTAATGATCCATAATACAARACAATATTAAAAAGGAATAACATGAAAATAAGACTAGATTATAGAAGGATATTACCAAATGTATGTGATTACCAAAAGCTTGAAGGAGGAAAGCTTGAAAGCTAGCTGGTTCTTCACAAAAGATAGCTTAAAACAAAGCTTGAACATTACACAACTAAGATCTAAGCTTGATTAATCCATAACTTAGGAATTTTAGAAATTAAAATAAGTAAAATATGAAAAACTGGAGAAAAAGCTGGTTTGGGAGCTTCCTTGGGGGAGAAAGCTATCAGGAGCAAGTTGTTGTATTGAAATGACGTCTGATTGCTAATATCTTCAAAAAATCTGCTTTTTAGTCGATAGACTGAGAAAAAGCAGTCGATCGATTGGCAGTCGATCGATCGTGTCGGCAGTCGATCGACTGCGATGTCAAAATGGCCTGAAGCCCTGTAATTCCGTCGATCTTGAGAGGACCCAGTCGATCGACAGCAGTCGATCGGCCAAGTAGGCAGTCGTGGGCCCCGCTTGGACGTCCTACGGCCAAGAAAAATGGAAACGTGAAAATCTACGAAAATTAATAAGAAAACGTACAAAAACTAAGAAAATCTAGAAATACGAAAAACGGCGAACCCAACTCCTAAAGCAACAAAAAGAAGGGAAAAACACGCAACGTGAAACAAAATCGAAAATGAAAATATGTACAAAAAGATGCAAATCAACCACCCCACACTTAGAACGGTTGCTTGTCCTCAAGCAAAACTAACGTATATTTACAAAACTATCCCCGAACAACCCTAGGCTAATGCACAAAAAATAGTTCAAGACGTCGTACGCTACGTTGTTTGTTAGCTTCAGCTAAAAGGACGACAATGTGATTTGCTAAGAAAGTTTAGATCGACTTCCAAAACCTAAAAGGACTTAAACAATCCAACAAGTCGGTCTCCCCGTRCTTGCCCCGGCTAAGGTCTATCCACGCTCGAACCGTTATTCGACTCCCGACTAGCCAAGATCATCAACACCTCTCTTTACAAAAGTATACTAAAAATCGAAACAAATGGAAAAACGTGCTATACAATAACTTCAAGGATTTATAACGTATCCTTGTTTATTCATCTCTTTTCGTATTTTTCTTCTTCTTTTTTTTTTATGTACCATAGACGTGAGGTACTTGCATAATGACGTGAAAATACGAGGCTATCCAATGACTCCGATCATTCGTTGCTACTAGCAACTTTCGAATTTTTCGATCGAGCACGTGGAGCAATTGATGACTCCAAATTACACAAAAACCTATAGAGAGTGTTCAATGACGAGTGCTAGTCGAGGCACTAGTTCCAAACGAGCACAAGGATAGCACGAAGCTAAAACCGAACAGGAATCCCAACAAGTTAAACCACCTAAATCCACTAAATTCGATCAAAAATCTAAACGTCCTAATAAATCATCAAAACCGCGTCACTTCGCCAAGGGTCCAAGCAACAATAGCACACACGTTTCTCAAACTAACACAAGCAAGAACGCGACGAAATTAAAAACCTAGGACGATTCTAACCACCCCACACTTAAAACCTAGCAATGTCCTCATTGCGTAATTAAGCTAATAAAAGCGGTAAAAAGTTGTAGGGTAAAGAAAACGCCCCTATCTCCGGCTCGTGTCATCGTGGCCGTGCAAGGGTCTTTGCCGGGAACCGAGTCAAGCAACAATCTATCTACAAGGTAAGGTAAGGTGAAAAATCGTGCACATAAACGAACTATGTACAAAAACGAAAATATTTTTGATTTTTGAATTTTTCAATTTGTTTGGATTTATTTAATATTTTATTTTATTTATATATATATATATATATTGTTTTATTTGTTTGATAATTAGGAAATAAATTCAAAATAATAAAAAAGAAACTATATACAAAAACAAAAGCAATTAAAAGGATTTTTTTTTTTACAATAAACGAGATGAGAAATAAACGAACATAATCGAAATACAAAATAAAATAACACACAAAAACAAAGGATAAGTTAGGAGATTTAACGACTTCTCCTAGGTCGGGAACGGAGGGTCGTGGCCTCGTCTTCTTCCTCTTCCTCCTCGTTTTCGTTTCCAGCGTTTCCGCCGTCATCGTCATCATCGTCGTTTCAACGCATCCGAGTCTCGATCAAAAAGAGCCGGRGCTGGAGGCTGTGGAGAGCTCGATCGTTCCTTGCCTGCCCCTCGTCGAGACGGTCGAAATGAACGTTCGTTTGATCGAACCGGGAGAACACGGCTTGTTGGAAATTTTCCCAACCCATCTCGGGACCCGAGCCGGTGCTCGGACCTCCGTACTGCGGGACTGCCGCTTGGCTCGTGCCTTCTCCAAAAGGCGCGCCCGAACCGGCGTTCGGGACGTCGCCGGCCTCGCCT
>BMAC01000971.1:68667-89188 GCA_014905375.1 Phtheirospermum japonicum | reverse complement strand
TCACCATGAAGTGGCTTTTCTCCCAACTCAAGGTGAGGTGATTCTCCACGCACCTCTCCAAGACTTTTGACAAATGATCAAGACATTCGTCGAACGTGGAGCCGTAAACCGAAAAATCATCCATGAATACCTCCATGTACTTGTCGAGCATGTCAGAGAAAATCGAGAGCATACAACGTTGGAAAGTAGCAGGCGCGTTACACAAACCGAAAGGCATACGTCGGAAGGCATAGGTGCCGAAGGGGCACGTGAACATCGTCTTGGATTGGTCCTCCAGCGAGATAGCGATTTGATAGTATCTGGACAATCCATCGAGAAAACAATATGAATGATGCCCCGCGAGCTTGTCTAACATTTGGTCGATACACGGGAGCGGAAAGTGGTCCTTCTTGGTGGCGGCATTTAGCTTTCGAAAGTCTATACACATATGCCAACCGGTGGTTGCACGGGTCGTCACACGTTCGCCCCTTTCTTTCTCGATTACGGTTATCCCGCTCTTCTTCGGCACCATGTGTACTGGGCTTACCCATTCATATTAATTGCTCGATATGTTATAGTTTATGGTGATTACATGACAATTATACAATTATGGCCTTTGGGCAAATGACTATGTATACATAGAGTCGCGCGACAGCACAGAACAATTATTGGTCAGGGGCCGTGAATCGGTCCGTGGTCTACGGATCCTTGGGATGGCCCACCGTACTGCACAGAACAACTATTTCCATGTTTTACTATGATACTATGTTATATTGAGAAATTATTTATGAACGATATCTCCACTGAGTCGTTGTGTACCCATCCCTTTTCATCAAACATTTTTTTTCAGGTTAAGTGAAGTGCAGCGTAAGCGTGGTGGTGGCGAATAAAATATAATTTAAAGTTTATATATTTCTATATTCAAAGTGTGATCAAATAGTCGTATTTTATACATGTTGGATTTATCCGAGCGCTATTTACAAAATGTCATATATTATTATTATTATTATTATTTAATTTATTATGGTCAACTAGTATTATATGTATTTGTTTTCTTTAAAGTGTTATTATTTTATACAAATTATTTTTCATAATTTGTTTATCTTATAAATTAATCAAAGGTGTTTATTTAAAGTAACGTCCCCCATATTACTTTTATTAAAATATAATTGCTTCCGCTTGTGTTTCTTGATATGAAAAACTAGGGCGTTACAGTTGGTATCAGAGCCGTTTGCCAGCCGGAAAATTGGGAACTAAGTGCTATGCAAGACAAGGTTGCAACGCGTTTGGAAAGCCCGTGAGGGAGAAGGCCCCAGTAGAGGGAGCCTAAGATCGGGATAGCCTACGGTTACAACTCTTGAGCCCGTAAGAGCCACCTCTAGTATCCCAACGCCTGGCAACGGATCCTGAGATGGCTTAATCGTGACGAGGACGTCGCGAGTTTAAGGGGGGTAGATTGTAACACCCAAAATTATGAGACTACCTAGGAAAGCTCAATAGATTTGATTGGTAAACTCATACCAACAAGGTGCATCTTCTTTTCTGGAAGCCCTCTTATCGAAACTCCAAAGTTAAGCGTGCTTAGCCTGGAGTAGAGGTTGGATGGGTGACCCCCTGGGAAGTCTTTCCAGGGTGCGCGTGAGTGAGGACAAAGCGCGCTAGAAAAGACTCGTGTCGGTATAGTGGGACTAACCGTCAGGTCTGGAGGGTGATCATGGGGCATTACAGTTAGCCTCTTCTAGACGCTGCTTCCAATACTCTATGTTCCATTGGTGTAATGCATTACTTTCCTCAAGATTTCCAATTTGGGCCTCCAACTCGTTGACTCGGCGTTGGAGTGAAAATGCTTTCCTAAAGATACCGTCTCTCGATTCCTCAACCAATTCGACCTCCTTTTCTTCTAAGCGCTTCTGCCACATAAGAATTTCATTTGCAAGTTCATCTTCGTCCCACCGAAATTGAGTATCTTGATATATCAGTTTCTCAATCTCCTCCCTAGCCATGAGGAGTTGATCTTGAAGCTCTTCTATGGCCTAGTCATGCTTACTAGGTTCCTCCATCCCTTGTTAGAGGCTACGTTCGAGGTTACGCTTTGCTGCCTTCAGTTCCTTATTTGCCCCTTTCAGTTGGGAAATCGTGTTCCTTAACCCCGCATTCACCTCCACCGCTTTCTTCAAGCTTTCTTCTAGTACATTGATTTTGAGGGTGGTATTGACTTCGTCTAGATGGAAACCACTGCTCGTGGCCTTCACCTTCTCAATTTCACCTTGCATCCTTGACATCTCTTCCTCGTGTTCCCTTCTTAGAATCCACACGCGTTCGTGACTATTGGTGGCTTGTGGAATTCTATTCATGGTGTTGGGAAAAGATAGTCTTTTGTGTGGGGAGGTTTATAATAAAATAGAATTATGAAATAGAGGGTGTCTAAGGGGTGGTTGATATAGAGTTCTTGGCTCTTGAAAATAGGAGTCGTAGATTTTTCCCAGTTTTAATTAAGGTAGGAGATATTAAACTTACCTATTAAATTTAGAACTCTCTTAAGGTAATATATCTAGACTTAAAACTCATCCAAATTTGGAAAAAATAATACCATAAATTTACTTACCTGGTGGGATTAATATTCCCGAAATTCGCAACCCGATTATTTCCGAATTCTGCAAGTCGGTCACATTAACGGTTACCCTAGCGGTAAGGGTTACCGCTAGACATACCATTAAACTCCCTGCTACTCCCTAGCAGTGACTTAACGGTTAGAATGACCGCTAGTTACACCGTTACACCCTTCCGTTTCAAGCTAGCGGTAAATTAGCGGTTTGATCATCATCGTTACGCCCAACATGTTAATGGTAAGAGCTAGTGGTATAGTTTACTGCTAGATTCCCAGATTCGGTGGATTTTTTAACTTTCTCTGCACATCAACATTACGTAAACGTACCATGGCATAGACTCGATTATAAATAAAAGAAAGAAATGTTAAAAAAGAAACTTAAAAGAATGAAAATAATACACATGCTTAGGTTGCCTCCCAAGAAGCACATCTTTTAACGTCGCTTGCTCGAAGCGAATTTTAGCAATTAATTTTCAGCTGGAGGTGGGTCCACCAACTTCAACACTTCACGATCTTGATTTGCTTCCACTCCATCATGATACAGCTTTACTCGGTGCCCATTGACTTGAAATGTTGCATCCCTTTTATCATCGTACAGAGTGACCGCTCTAAATTCATTGATTTCTTTGATCAAAAACGGACCATTCCATCTTGACTTAAGCTTACCTTGAAAGAGCTTCAATCGAGAATTATAGACCAAGGCTAATTCACCTACCTTCAGTCGGTTATTAACAAGATTTCGATCATGGCGTGTCTTCGTTATCTTCTTTTGCCTCCAAGCATCATCATAAGATTCATTTCTTATTTCTTCGAGCTCGGACAATTCCAATTTCCTATATTGTCCCACCTCATCATGATTAATATTTAGTTTGCGGATGGCCCAACTGGCTATGTGCTCTATCTTAACGGGCAGATGACACACCTGCCTATAGACGATTCACAAGGGACTCATACCAAACACTTTTTATAGGTTTTTCGATAAGCCCACAGTGCGTCAACAAGTTTTACTGCCCAATCTCTCCGACTTGGTCCAACCATTTTCTCGAGGATAGCTTTCAGCTGGCGATTGCTCGTTTTGACTTGTCCAGAAGTTTGAGTATGGTATGGTGTAGCTACCTTGTGCCGGACTACATATTTCGTCATCAACCTCTCAAAGGCTCGGTTGCAGAAATGGCTCCCTCCATCACTTATAATCATTTTTGGCACTCCGAATCTACTAAAAATGTTTTCTTGTAAGAATTTAAGCACGATCTTCGCATTTGCTCTTTGCGCTGGGATCGCCTCCACCCACTTTGATACATAGTCGACTCCTACTAGGATATACTCGAAGTCTCCGCTTTTGGGAAAAGGTCCCATGAAATATATTCCCCATACATCAAAATTCTCTACCACATGATTGTGGCATCTCATCTCGTTTTCCTATGTTTCCAGTTCACTGGCAGTTGTTGCATATTTTGCAGTATTCGTCTGCATCAGCAAATAAACTTGGATAATAGAATCCATCTTGTAGTACCTGAAATGTGGTCTTTTGAGCTCCAAAATGCCCTCCTTGATCATGGAAAAAATGCAATATACTCCCCATCTCATCGTTTAGAACGCATCTTCTGTTTAGCCCATCTTTACAGCGTTTGAACAGATAAGGATCGTCCCAAAAATAATTCCTACATTTATTCAAAAATCTCTTCCTTTCTTGGTATGATAGGTGGTTAGGTATAATGTCGCAAGCAAGATAGTTCACAATATCAGCATACCAAGGAGTAATTAATTGCTCAAGAGTATACACATTCTCATAAGGGAATAAATCATTAATCATAAATCCTTAACTCCCATCATCCTTAGTTATCATCCTAGACAAATGGTCAGCTACAACGTTTTCACATCCACGCCTATATTTTATTTCTACATCATATTCTTGCAATAATAAAATCCACCTAATTAGACGTGGTTTGCTTTGAGGTTCAGAAAATAAGTGACACAATGCAGCATGATCAGTATGTACTATTACTTTTGCTCCCACTATATAAGGTCTAAATTTATCAAGCATAAATACAACTGCTAATAATTCTTTTTCAGTCGTGGTGTAGTTACGTTGGGCATCGTTTAACATGTAACTCGCATAATAAATTACCATAAGCAACTTATCCACACGTTGTCCTAAAACGGACCCCACCGCTTCATTTGAAGCATCTCACATTATTTCAAAAGGTAGAGTCCAATCAGATGCAACAACTACAGGAGCAGAAGTATGGCTCTCTTTAAGTTCATTAAACGCATTTATACATTCTTCATTAAAAACAAAAGGAGTATATAAAGTCAAGAGTTTACAAAGTGGACGAATAATTTTTGAATTTTTTTTAATAAAACGTCTATAAAAACCTGCATGACCAAGAAAACTCCTAATACCTTTCACATTACGAGGGGTAGGAAGAGTCTCAATAAAGTCTATTTTAGCTTTATCAACTTCCAAACCCCTCTTATAAACAACATGACCTAGAACAGTACCACTTTTTACCATAAAATGGGATTTCTCCCAACTTAACGTAAGATTCTTTTCAATCCAACGTTCTAAAACTTTAGACAAATTAGATAAACATTGTTCGAAAGACGAACCCAAAATTGAAAAATCATCAATAAAATCAGTAAAAATTGAAAGCATGCACCTTTGAAAATGTTGCTGGTGCGTTGCATAAACCAAAAGGCATCCTCTGAAAGGCAAATGTGCCGAAGAGGCACGTGAATGTCATCTTACTTTGATCTTCCGGAGCAATGGCCACTTGGTACTTGCCCGAAAGGCCATCCAAGAAGCAATAAAATTCATGTCCGGCAAGTTTGTCGAGAAGTTGGTCTATAAATGACAAAGGAAAGTGGTCTTTTCGATTGGATTCATTTAATTTTCTATAATCGATACACATACGCCATCCAGTAGTTAGTTGGGTTGGAACTATCTCTTTTATTTTGTTTTCGGTTATGGTGATGCCTCCTTTCTTTGGAACCACATGGATAAGGCTCACCCATTTAATGTCAGAGATAGAAAAAATAATCCCTTCATATTTAAACTTCAAAATTTCCTTCTTGAACACCTTAGAACGCGTTGGCGTTAGTCTTCATTGGATGTCCCTAACAGGCCTTGCATTAGGTTCTAGATCGATTCGGTGCATACAAGTAACAGGGCTTATCACCTTGATTCCGCTGATGCTCCATCCTATGGCTTCTTTGTATGTACTCAGCACCGAAATCAGTTCTCTTTCCTCATGTTTCGCCAATGATGAATATATGATGACGGGTTTTATTTTGTTGGGCTCGAGGAAAATGTACTTCAAATGACTTGGTAGTGGTTTCAACTCCACTTTTGGCTCGAGCTCGAGTGCATTAGCTATTTCGCACAATTCTTCATCAAAATCTTCAAATCCTTCATAATCTTCAGTGATTTCATTCAAGTCTATTTCCAATATTCCTGCAACCCTACTCAAAAATTATGTGTCGTCCTCGACGCTTAACTCATCTAAAACGGTGATTCCCTTTAGCTCGTGAACGCAAGATGTAATAGGATCAATAAATGAAAAATCATCGTGCATGATCGAAGAGGGAGTATTGTGGATTTATTTAAGCGAAAACATCATCGACTCGCTCAGAACAGATAAAGTCATTCTCCCTTTATGCACATCAATCAGTGTATGAGAGGTGGGCATGAATGGCAGGCCTAGTAAAATAGTATGCTCCGTGCCTTCCTTTGGAACTTCACCTACATCAAGTATAACAAAATCAACTGGAATTACAAGTTCTCCGACTTGTACTAATACATCTTCAACAATGAGGAGAGGTTGACTGATCGATCGATCCGCTAATTATAGTCGCATCGTAGTTGGATTCATTTCTTCAAGGTCAAATTCTTTATATAGAGAATACAACATTAAATTTATTTCAGCACCAAGCTCAAGCATCCCACGTGCTGTTTGCCCATTTCCTAAAGCGATAGTTATGTAAAAACTCCCTGGATCTTTTTCTTTCAGAGGTAATGGACCCTTGCATATGGCACTCACCTCTTTGGTTAATTCCACTCGTTGTGTGGTTTCCATCCGTCTTTCCCTTGAAATTAACTCCTTGAAAATTTTAACGTATGCTGGCATTCTCTTGATCACATCTAAAAGAGGAAGGTTAATGTTGACATTCTTCAGCAAATTGTAGAGTTCCATGAATTTCTTATTTTCTTTGGGTGGGCGTAGATGACTTGTAAAAGGAACCTTGTCACGAATCGTAGTTGTTGACTGTTTTGGTTACGGAGTCGAAGACTTGGTGGAATCGTCAATTGTCATTGGAGTGGGGACTTGGTTAAGAATTTTCCCCTTCAATGATCCCGGAATATATGGATTCGGTTGCTTATGCATTTGGTTCACTGGTTTAGGGTCGTCTTTCTTAGGCGAAGCATCAGTTGGAATTTCGGCCACCTCTTCTTCTTCCTTTTCTATCTTTACTCCATAATCTACTTTCTTTCCACTTCGCAAAATATGAACTGCTTAAGCTTGCTCGGGTTGGCTTGGAAATTCGCCCTTTTTATTTTCTAATTTTGTCATCGAAGTCGCCATTTGGCCCATCATCGTCTCTAATTTCTTCATATTTTTGGAGAGATCATTCAATGTTTCTCCCTACTTATTTACTTGTATAGTTAATTACGCAGTCCCATATCGATTTCGAATTGTCTTGGTGACTTAGTTTTGTTTCCAAATTAACAATTGATTGTTCGGTTGAACGGGAGCAGGTGTTGGTCCCATCGTTGGATATTTGTTCGTTAGGGGCGGTGGTGCTGGTTGTGAATCATTTTGTGTAGGAGTGTGATGTGGGTTTCCAGGACCCTATTTTAAATAAGGAGAATTACGTTGCGCTTGAAATTTGTTCGTGGGTATCTTTTAAGGAAGGGGAAATTTGCGCTGACGCATCTGATCTTGAATGGCTTTTGCCTCGGCTTGAAATTCGTCAAAATACGCCGTCTTGCACACATCCACTATATGCCCTTGCTCCCCGCAATGAGTACATGTTTCATTGGCCCTTGAAGGAGTGTTCTCCTCGTCATTTAGTACTTCGGACACTTCGTTGACTCTTATCTTTCGTGGTCTAGAACTCGTCTGTCTGGATTTCTCGCTCATCTTCTCGAATAACTGCTTAGCTTCCGCAGCGGTCAAATACCTAAAATCTCCTACAGAAGCTGTCTCAACTTGGTTTTTATAGGAGTCCAATAATCCTTCGTAGAAAAGCTGATTATCCATACTTGGAGAGTTTTGATGATGCGGGCACACTTGCAAAAGTGATTTTTACCGTTACCATGCTTCGTGTAGTAACTCTCCATCTTGTTGAACAAAATTGGCAATTTATCTCCTGATATGGCCCGTCGTTTGAGCTGAGTAGTACTGGTTTATGAATTTGTCGCTAACCATATCCCAGTCGGTCAGTGATCTTTGTTCTAATGAGAGTAGCCAAGAATTAGCTTTGTCCTTCATGCTGCTTGGAAAACACACCATTTGTAAATATTCATGATGAAGTCCCGGAGATTGGATTCTACTTACTTTGGCATAAAACTCCTTAAGAAAAGCTAACGGGTCTTCATTGGCGAGACCATGAAATGTCAGAAGGTTATTGATTTTATGAGGTTTAAGCTCAAAGTCTCTTGCAGTCCGTCCCAACACAATAGCAGAACTATAAGGGCCAACTTGAGGAGTCGTGAATTCTCATTGTCTAGGTTCGCGTGCCCCATAGGATGTCTTTCTTGGTTATTAGGTCTCACGTAGTTTCTATCATGCTCATGTATCTCATTGTAGTGGTTGTTTTGGTTAATGAGCCAGTCGTCAATTTGTTCGTCTCCGAGATAGAATCTCTCTGAATAAGTATCTTGGTCCTAGTGATGATTGTTTCTATTTTCACCTCTCCCTTGTTCCTCATTTCTGTCCATCACATTTCGCTGGATTGCTTCCCAATACTCACGTGGTTGTGCTGGTCCTCCTGGGTGAATTGGTTCGCTCCCATATTCAGCTCTATTACGGATTGGAGGGTTTCTAGGTGGTTGATCATTCATGATATCGTCGTGAATAGAATTTTCTCGTCTTAACATTTTATCTGGGATTGTGTCGCAAACAAATTAAGTGGTGAAGGATGAGTCGCTTTCAGGAATATGAGGAGGTCTCGCATGATTGGAACGATGAATGGTGCAAGTTCGAGTCGAAGTGATCTTCTACCTTACATGCACTCAACAATAAATCAAACGTATCGAATGGCAAAACTAATCCTAGTTATACAAATAGATGGTTGAACGGAAAATAATACGAACAAACATTTTTTTTGAAACCTTTGCTTTAGTTTTCCCGGCAACGACGCCAAAATTTTGATCCAAACTTTTGTGTTTCTACTTTATAAATATTTATCAATTATTCAAAAGCTTGCTCGCAAGAGTACATGTTCGCATGTAGGTTGGTAAGTTAAACCGAGTCGATCTCAACGAACAAATAATCGGAATCTCAAATGTTTGTTTAATCACAAAGTAACATAAAAACTTGTACAATTTAGGGGTTTTGTTTGTTTTAATTATCTAAGAATTTAAAACGCAATAACATCAATCAAAACTAAGTAACTTGAACTAATTAACCACCTAGAAATTAATATCATGAATTAACTTCCAAGAAATCAATCTAAAAAGCATGTACGAATCTAAATAAGAATAACGAATTTAAAAATATAAAACTCAAATGAAAATAACTAACATAAACAAAAAAAAAATTATCATAAACGAAACGTAAAAAATGGAATCAAAGAACATGAACGAATTAAATATCATGAAAAGCATAAAAGTTATTAAATAGCATGAGAGCATGAACTATATTAAATCTCCAATACTCAAGCATATATTTATCAAACTAAATTAAGATGAAAGATTACGAATCCAAATATCTAAAGTAACTAAGGTTTGAAGCATAAAATAATTCAAGAACAATAATAAAGGCAACTACTTAATCGTATGAATTAAACTAAGAAAGCAATTAAGAAGAATTTAGAATACTTATTGGAACTAAGAAGTGCTGTAAATTCTCCAGCTATTCCAAAAAAAACTCGTAGATCTTTGCCAAAAATCAAATCACGAACTAAAAATCGGAGCTTGGAACTTGTGACTCTTAAATCTTTGATCTGGATCTTCTATTATGATATGGGATGTAAAAGTATGTTATTTTGGTGTCTAAGGACCGAAATTAGGATTAGGGTGGCAATATGTGTCTTTTGGGACGGATTTGGAGAGGGGTTTATATAGTTTTTCCGTGTCTTGGAGCACAAGTTAGGGTAAAAATGCATTTCTGGGCAGGTAACAGTAAGAATTAGCGGTATTAAATACCGCTAACTATACCATTAACCCTCTCTGACTAGTCTTTGTCCATCCGTAGCGGTGTTTGTAGCAGTAAGAAAGTAATTATTAAATATACCGCTAAACCTCTCTGTCGTTTCCTAACGGTGTAACTAACGGTATAAAGATACCGCTAAGGTTAACGTTAGTTTGGTCTGGGAGCTCTCTGTCCATCTTCAGCGGTAAGGTAAAGGTAATGGTAGCGGTAAGGGTTACTGCTAACTCCCAATTTTTGCTACTTCTTTGCCGGAAAGCTCAATTCTCATCTTTTACTCATTGAACTTCGTCTCTTATATGCTGAACTCTAAAGGTTACTTAGCTATAAGATGAAAAACTGAGAATAATCACCTATTTGCATCAATTTAGATCACAATATGGTAAAATAAGCTGGAAGTATAAAATTACAAAATTAAGCTTAATCTACCAAACTTATACCAAAAATAATAAGAAAAACTAACTAAAATACTAATAAAAATAAGGACAAATATGCGTTAATCAGTGGACCAAATAGAGCCTGCCTTTGTTCTTGGGGTTCCTCATCCTTATAAAACACCTCTTTCAAATGTCCTACTTTGATCACCTTCTCAATCTACTCCTTTAAGTGTCGGCATTGCTAAGTGGAATGCCCATAATTGTTGTGAAACCTACAAAAGAACTGAGATCTCGGGTTAGTAGGAATTATCTTATAATGTTTCGGCCATTTGATAGCATCCGGCACTTGGTTCTCCATGATTGTAAACACCCTTGCTCTTGGAATTTCCAAAGGTGTGAAGCCTGCATGCTCCTTCCACACACTTTCCACATTCCTTGATGCCCCTCTCATATCTGTTCCGGAGGTTAAGAGCACCCGCGTAAGTGACCTTTTTTTTCTTCTAGAATCCGACCTCGTAGATGTTACTTTTTTTGTTTCTTCGACCTCTCTTCCAAAGCGTATTCTATGCTCCACTTCAGCCTCATCCATGTGTATATACTTCATGCGCCTATCCAAGACCTCCTCGAATGTTTATGTAGATCGCTGGGCTAATGATGTTTGTAAATTAAAAACGATAAGAACGGCACAACATCAACATTCAAAGATAGCCAAGTCTAAAATATAAAACAAATTAACAAAGTGCAGAAAACTTATGATCTAGAAAAGCATCAACAATTCAATGATCTTCAGCGATGAGAAACGATCTTGAAATGTCGGACGACATAGAAACGATGGAACGATGAACTATTAAACATGAATTATGCATGTGATCGGAAGGGGGCAAGAACCGAGGGTTCTCTGCAATGTTTCGAACCTTCCCCCAAGTTCCAGCACTCGTTTTCTGAAGAAAAGGACGGGTTTATATAGACTTCTCCGAAAATAACTGCCAAAACTGCCTTAGCGTCAACCGACGCATGCCGAGCGTCGACCGATGCGGGCCGAGGGCGTGCGTGTCGACTAGCCATTGCGTCGGCCGATGCGAGCACGGGTCGACGCAAGAGAGAGTTTGATTCGACCGACACGGGCGGCATGGGCGTCGACGCTTGCCAAGGCTACGGGCGCCGACAGCACGCGTCACGTCGCTCGTCCTGTCTTCTTCATCTCGAGCTGAAACACGAAAATAAAGCAAAATTAGACTATTACTTATAAAATAAGGGAGAAAAAAATTAAGCATGATACGAAACGAAAATTATTAAAAGGAAGAAAAATGAGAAGAAAATAAACCAAGAAACCCTAAAAGCACACAACACATGATGCAAAAATACACGAAAATCACATACAAATATGTACAAATCAAGGAGTACAGTCCGTAAACATTAACCTTAGGACAACAGAAGAGTAGAGAGAAGGAGCCATTGAGGCTGGATCTCGAGTTTATTCGAGCCATAAAGAATAGACAGTGTCAGATAGAATACCCATCGTCGTGTGAGGAGGAGGAGGAAAGAGGAAAACATACAGTTCTTGGGTAGCAAGTCACGTAGAAAAGCCTCTCAGTGTCATGCCCAATGTGATACGGAAAAAGAGGAGGACGAGGTAATACTGACATCCCGCATGATGAGGGATATGCAAGAAGCAGTATGGACATTACAGAGACAGGTCGCAGGAATAAGAAGAGAAGAGTCAAGAGGCCATCCGTTCTCAGAGGGGATATTGAGAGCATCTCTACCTCGTGGGTATAAGTGGCTAGATTTCTATTATGAGGGATTTTCAGACCCCACGCGCCATTTTGCCCCTGCGTCCATGTATATATATCCCAGCCCTCTCTCCACCAAACCTTATCCTTCCTTGGTGGTTCTGGACTTGTTACATCTCCTCCAAGCCCCTATTCGTTTCCATTGCTTTAAAACCCTAGTTTATAATCCTTAGTTTAGTTAGGTTATTTTTAGTTAGATTTTCTTAGCAAGTGTTGGAGAGGGTGACACCTCCTTCATTTTTTGTTCTTGTTTTGTTGAAGTTGTTCTTGTATTTTGAAGATTCTAAGATAGACTTTGAAAGTGTTGGAATGCAAAAAGTGTTATGTGTAATTATTGTGTTGTTTTGATTTATCTTGTGTTGGTTATTAGGTTTTAGTTTGTATTGTTGTTCATTGCATTTTAAATCCTCCTTTTCATTTTCTAGCTTGTTGTTCTGCTCGTTTGCAAAACTCCATTGTAGCATAATCTTGAAGCTTTTTACTCCTTTTAGCTAGACAAACTTTTGGCCTCTAAAAGATGTATGGAACTTTCTTCTTTAATCAATTTGACATTTTCCCATTTAATGCTCCTTGACTTCTTTTAAGTTTCAAGCTTTGTTTTCCCTCCGTGTTCTCTTTCAATTTACAAGCTTTCTTAGGTTTAGTAGTTTTTAATTTATTTAAGGTTTTTAATTAGTGTTTAATTAGTCATTAGAATCATTCCTTTCAAGCAAGCTTTTAATTATCTTTAATCTTTGCATTAGTTAGTGTTTTTAAGTTTTCATGTCAATTCAAGCTTTAGCATAAAACTCAAACCAAACCAATGACTTAATGCTTTCTTAGATTAGATTAGTTTAAGTAAGATTAACATGAGATTAAGTAAAAACACCGATCGCCGATTATATCTATCCTCGAAAGACACGACTTGAGAAACTTACTGCTCTACAATCGACTCTGTACTATTGCGAATACGATTTCTTAGAGTGCTAAGAAATTGTCGATCACTCAGCTATACCAAAGACTTTAAAATGTAGGCCAATCAACCCCAAAAATTATATTAAACAACATATAAAACTAGATAGTACAACAAGACTTTAATAATGCTAGTCATAAATCATAAACTAAAAATAATAAGAAGGCAATTATTAATGTGGGCCAATTACAAGAGATATTATTTCTCTCAAAATTTCAATCTTTTTATATTTTTGTTTTATCGACTTATTTCTATTTTTATCGACCTTTTCTTATAAAGAAACAAATACATAACAATCTCTCAAATGACGCTCTAGTCTATTATACCCACATAGATGATGAACTCTCCTCAAAATGTAAAACCATAAAACCAAGTGTAAAAATAATCAATACTCCCTAAATTTTATGTGAAGAATAAAGAATATGATTAAGGCTCAAACGGACTAACTAATGACAATTTTATTTAAGTAAAGGTACTTTATTTAATAAGGCTTGAAATTGCTAACAAAAAATTCCAATGATATTAGTCTCAAACCACACGCATCTAAGCATCGACCAAGAACCAACGAAAATTCTAGTGAACCCACAAGACATATCCTTAAAATATTGATATTTTAACTAAATACAATAATCAAAAACTCCAACGGATCCACAAGTTCAAATATAATTGTTATCAATAATTGACTCGACTTCAAGATTCCTCAAACTTTCAATATCAAGAAAATAAAATAAACCCTCAAATTGTCTCTTGATTCCAACCATTTCAAAAACAACGATGATACATCCTATCTTAAAAAACAACAGTTGGGAAACATACAAAACACCTCACTTAAGAGGTTATCAGCATTTGGAGCGCCGAGATAAGCTCACTTCTTCATTTTCATCCGAGCTCAAAACAATCACCGCTTCACCATCGTAAGTAATTCTACATCTCGTGGCTTTGGCTCTACTCTTGTCTTGTGGAGTTACTTCTATAGTATTTAGCTCAATCAATGCCAAAGATTTAGTCGATGATAAATTTAATTGTTGCTTTCTATTACAATCACAAGATCTTCTTTGTACAAGGTAAAGAACACACATGTATTCTTGAAGTCATGTAAATTAAACTACCAAGAATCATTTGGAAACTCAAAATACTTATGATCCACTAACGCGACATAAACGATGTTTTTATAATGCTTTTTCCTCCAGTCTTCTGTGCTAAACTCAAAATACGTGATGATAGGAGTGATTTGACCGCCGATACAAATATCGCCTCTCTTCCATGGCAACTCTCATCACGCTCTCAATAAATAGACGCCAAAAACTAATTATACCACTATTGAGTATCGCATGAGTCACCTCCAACTTGCATTGAGTTACCTCATTAGAACGAGCGAAAAGCGTGCTTGCTAGAAATAAATTCACATACCTCATAACAGGGTTTCATATCCATGTCTCCTCCATTATGTGTGGGCCTATTGCATTGTCCAGCGTAATCTACATCCTCCAAAAAATTGAGGCCAAGATCCTCATTTCTCTTGTTTGATTTCTTCTTCTACATATACCTCCGGAATCTTGAATTCTCTTGTCTCTAAAAGCAATAGGTGGTATCTCTCAATTGGAAAATCATCACGTCTAGTTTGCTTATACCTTTTTTAATGAACTTAACCATACTCAAAAATCTTCATTGTCGGGCCTTTGAACGTATTCAAACTCTTAAATACTTAAATCCTAATTCCTCAAACGAGCATGTAACATCATTTTACAATCCCAACCACTTAAGGCTCTCAAATTACAAAACTCATTGCCACGTGAGACGGATCATGGGTTTTGAAATTAAATTGGTCTTGTATTAAAAGTTTATTTCCTTTCTTCGATTTCACCATGATTCTAAAAATTTAAGATCATCGAAGATTCATCCCCACCAAAGGAAATAATCAGTACAAAATCAATACCAACATAGAATTATGTGATCATTACAAATCATACATAAACTCATGCATAAAATGGTGAAATAATTCTTCAATGAATAAGCATAAGATAAAATAATCCACTAGCCCAATCATGCTCCTATTAATCTCCAGATAAATAAGAAGTTTCAAGAATAATATATCAAATAAAAGGTAGAAAGATGGAATTCATAAATTCAAACCTTATTTTTAAAACTTAGAAGTTTTTATTCTTTTCTCCAAAACTTCAATCCTTAAAAGATATAATTTTTGATGTGTAAAAAGTGTTTGGTATGTAAAAATAAATCCAAAACATGTATTTATATGTGTTGGAGATGTTTTAGGGGTTTAGGAATGAAAGAGTTCTAAAGAAAATATGATTCCATGTGGAAAATGAAACTTCGTTAACAATTATGCTTCCATACCCGATTTACAAATCGGGTGCTAACTTGGATGCACACCAGTTTTTTCAAAAAAAATTACACACCCGACTTACTAGTCGGGTGTCAACTTGGGCTCGTAACTCTTATACAAAACTGAGGCAAGATATGACTTGGCACCCGAGTTATAACTCTAGTGCTAACTCGGGTACACTCACCATTTTTTGTAACTTAGAAATAAACTAAAACTTGAAGTAACAAGAAATAAAAGTTAAACTTTGGTTGGGTTTCCTCCTAACAAGCGCTAAGTTTATCACTATCATCAATTGAATCATATAAAAGTGTAAATGAATATATTTATTGATTTTTTATAACCCCATTCTTCATGTCTATTGATGCTTGTGTGGTATATAGGAATGGTATTCCAAGAACTAGTGGTTCGTATCCATCATCCTCCACGTGTCCCCCATTCGCAACACTTTCCACTTATTTTTCTTCAAATTCCGCACAATGAACGTGAAAAACTTGTCACAGCATAAATCAAGCAAGGTCGCACGACCGATTATAAACAACCATCAAAATTGTATATCCAAATCATATTTGAACTTTTGGATAGACATTATTGAGATGCAAGACCCTCCACACGAGACTTGGGTCATGCAAAGTTTCTTGGGAGACTAATTTGTCAAATATATGGCTACACTTCTTGGATTTTCCTCATCATGTTTTCTTATGGCCTTGCACATCTTCATTAAAAACATCAATTTAATTACCGTGCTTTCAATTCCGAGGAAGGGAGATAGGAATATTGAAAATAGGAGAGTTTGAGTTAGAAATAGATATAGTCTTCACAACCACTTTGTTATAATTCATACCCAAACTGCTCTTCTTGTACTAGTTGAACCGAATTTTACTTAATTTCAAATATTTCACCTTTACTAGAATATTTTCATATACATTTGAAACAAAATACCCAACGTAATAAAACCAATTAAATTAAAATTAACTATGCCAACTGTGCAAAAACATTACTCTAAAGTAAATTTGAAATACCTATCAAATTATTAATTAACTAAGTCGCCAATAACGGTGCTGAAAATTTGTTTCCTTTTAATTTTGCCACCTCAAATGTAAGAGATTCAGTTTTAGTCATGGTTGAGCCAGCTCCTATCTACAAAGACATGGTAATTAAGTACCTCAATATAGTAGCTCGGTATTATTTAGAAATTCAAATATCAATTGTAATAATTAATATAAAATAAACAAAGCAAAATGTAAATACTTAAAGAAAAATAGGAGAGAATCGATGATTCCTCGACATTGTTTTGGTTTTATGATAAATAACACTTTAAACTAAAGTCTAATCTTATAGGACTTCATGAAGCTAACCTCCACTCCAATTACGAAAGTGAAGGTATTTAGACTAAATTACCTGCATGCAAGCATTTCAATGTACTAGCCTCTTGATTGCATACGTAATTTAGCTGAAAAAGATCATATGATTATAATAGCTTCCATTAGACATATCAACATCACATACTTTGTTTACGCCAGTTATCTTATTGCCTAATTACTTACTTACCACGTCAGTATTGATTTAATATTTGCAAAACAATTGTAAAAATTGATCAAATTCTCATAAGAGATCATAACATGAGAGAAAGAAAATATTTTAAACAATTAAAAATAATAATATCATAAAAGTCGAGTCATCAATCTACACCCATGTCAAGAATCAAAGCAATTATTTGGACATGGTATTAACATAACTAAACATGTATTATATAACACATGATCAACTTTAATAAAAAAATAAAAATAGAGTGGATAACCGTTCTGAGCCATGGTGACACGTGGGGAACTCCGTCTTGTCGTCCTATGGATGGAAAGGCATCACTCCTCCCTACTTAAGACCTTAAATCTTCTCCAACACAGACTTTTGAGTGTTTATAAACTTCCAATACTTGATATATTATCTCTCTCATTCAGGGGTGATTCGAACTTTCCGTACCTACATTTATAAATATATTTGTCAAACGTTTAAAGTCCGCTCGCAAGAGTACGAGTTCGCTTATAGGTTGGTAAGTTTAAACCGAGTCGATTCTCAAGTAACAAACAATCGGAGTTTTCAATGTTTGTTTAATCACAAAGTCACACACAAACTTGTAAAATCGGGGGGTTTTGTTTGTATTTGATTTATCAACTAAGAATTGAAAACCAAGAGAAATTAATTAAAACTAATTATCTTAAACTATTTAACCAACTAGAATTTAAAAAAGATTAATTAATCTAAAGCTATGAACTAGGGTTTTGGAAGTTAAATTAAAGATTAAATCACCAAATTTATTTCTAATATTATCAATCATAAATGAAACAAAATCGAAAGATGAAAGATTACGAATTATATTAACTTTGGAATCTAAAGTATCAACCATCAAATAACTCAAGATCGTAAAATAAAGAACAAATTATCTCAAATTTTGGAAATAAGTAAAAACTTAACTAGAAAGCGATTAAAAAGATTTAGAGTACTTATTAGATCTATAAAAGCATTAAATCTCCATCTATTCCGGAGAAAGAACGATGATCTCGATTGAAGAATGAATCACGAACGAAGGAAAGAGTTTTAGCACTTGTAATCTCGAATCTTCAATCTCGATCTTCTATCTACGTAACGGGCGGTGGAAAAAGGCTCTCTCTGCGTCTCGAGTACCCCAGATGAATTATAGAAAGGTATGTATAGGTTTCCAATACTTAGAGCACAATTTCCTTGTTAATTTATGATCTGGTCCCGTTAACAGTTACCTTAGCAGTAAGGGTTACCGCTAACGCCACCGTTAACCTCTTGCTAAAACTCTCTACATGTTTCTAACGGTGGTACTAACGACCCACCGTTAATATTCTTTGAAGCCTCCTAATAGGTGATCTAATGATAACGGGACTATTAAGCTCACCGTTACACCTTGCAGTTGCCTCCTAACTGTCGAGCTAATGGTGGAGCCACCATTAAGACTGCTGTTAAAATCCTTCTGCAACCTCATAACGGTCATGCGAACGGTTAAGCAATTGTTACTCTCACTGTTAATCAATTTTTGGAGCTCTCTGTCATCCTTTAGCGGTTGTGATAGCAGTAGAATAACCGCTATGGTTTAGGTAGCTTAGCGGTAAGAGCTACCGCTAAACCTACCGTTAAGGGGATAAAATTAGTTCTTCTTCGCCGAATCGCTCGTTTTCGTCTCTCGTCTTTTGAAATGGTTTGTAAACTTCATCTATTCAGTGCTGAGCTCTATGGTTACTTAGCTGTTGTTTTGCATGTAATTATGGTGTTTTTATTGTATTTTTAATTAGAGTTTAGTGTCGTTTTCAGTGGTTTCAATTCAAGTTTTGTTAAGTTATTAGATGGTTTTTTTTGTTTTCTTATTTTTCTCGTTCTTTTTTATTTTATACTTAATTTGGTTAAATGGGTTCAATTAATTTGAGGTTTGGTGTAATTCTTGGGTTTTTATGTTTAAAATTCCTATTTTCTAGGTGAAGGCACTGAGGCCCTAAATTCAAGCCAAGACGTGCCAATCCGCGCCAAAAACTAGCTCCAAGATGCCAAAACATTCCGGAATGGTCGCCAAGACATGCGTGGACATGCCAGGACTCGTCAAATGAACCTTGGCGCAAGTTGGCCCGAGCCAAGGCACGCCCGTGCGCGCCCGCGCGCAGCCTGCTGGGAAGTTGCCGAGACGCTGTGCGCAGCTGCCGAGACCGCGCGCGCCAATGCTCGGCGCCTACCGAGGGAGTCCACCGATGCCAGCGCGTTCCAACGCACGCCAGCCAAAGCCTGTCGAGTCCCGCACGCAACCAGCCAGTGCACGTGTGCGTCTTCCGCTCACCCGGCCAAGCCCTTGCCGACAGCGCCTGTTAGAAGAGTTTTTAGTGATTTTGAGATATATCAATAGGTTCATGGCTTGGTATTATCAATTTTCGATTCAATTGAAGGATTCAATGTGTTTATAACTTTGAAAAGTAAAGGGAAATAAAAATAAAGCAATTAACCTATCTTAATTAAGCTAGGAAATGAAAGTACAAGTTGGTCGGATGCCTCGGTCGTGTGCTTTAATTGAAAATGCAAAGCAATAATGAAAATAAGCTAGAAAACGCAATGTTTCACCAAGTACAAACATGCAAGCACAAGGTACAACTATGCATAAAATCCTAAATAATGAAAATAAGCAAAAATTGAAAGCATGAATAGAAAGAGCAATGAAAGTTGACATGAAAGTTTAAAACTTTAAGGAAAATAACAAGCATCAAAGTGTAGATCTAAGATTTAACCTAAAACTATGCATGAAAATTAAATTGCAAATAAAGCATAGGAAAAACTCAAAATCAAGACGATCTAAGACTCGATCTATGATCTAGATGTGTCACTCATCAAGATTCCATAGACAATTCTTAAGATCTAATTTGAATTCAAGGTGCTAAGACAAAAAGCATGACAAGCATGGAAATGAAGAACAAGGCAAGGAAATAAAGCATTAAACATGAAATTGAAACGAAACTTACTTGAATTAAGAACTGAAACAAAGTTTTAATGTAATTGAATCAAAAGTAACAATCCAAAGGAGTATTTTGATTCTTCTTAGGCTTACAAACCCAAGGAGGTGTTTGAAATTAAATCTAAATCTAGGAAAAGAAATTACAATTAAGCTTCAAATTAAATCTAAAACCTAAGGAAGAGAAAATAGATCTTAAAAACTAGAGAGAGGATTTTTAATCCCAAACCCATGCTTGGGTTGGGAGAAAATGAGAGTTTTCTTTGCAAAAATGAGAGAAGTCTACTATATATATTATATTTAATTGGGTTTAAATGGGCCAAAATAGCCTTAGAGGCTTGAAATTGCCAAACCTCGCGCCAAGATTCGCCGAGTCACGCAAAAAACCCTCGCGCCAAGCTTCGCCAACGCTCGCCATCCCACGCGCGCCCACGCCCAGGCCGCAAATGCCGGCCACCTGCGCCCAGCAGCGCCCAGGCTCTGCCATGGGCCGATCCACATCGAGCCATCTCGAGCCAAAATGTGCCAAAAAGCTAGCCAAGGGTCTAGGAAGGTGCCTCCGGGTCAAACTTGGTCAAACCCGGA
>BMAC01000971.1:32609-52499 GCA_014905375.1 Phtheirospermum japonicum | reverse complement strand
TTTCGAAAAATAACAAGAACTGAAGAGTAGATCTAGGATTTAACATAAAACCATGCATCAATATTATATTCAAAATAAAGCACATGAAATACTCAAAATAAAAATGATTCGAGACTCGATCTATGATCTAGATGTGTCACTCATCTAGATTCCATGGATGATTCACAACTAATAAGAAATCAAAGAGCTAAGGCAAAATGCATAAATTGAAGAACAAGCATAAAATTGAAGAACAAGCATGAAATTAAAAGAAAGCTTACTTGAATTAAAGAGAGAATCTAAAAGCTTGAATGAAATTGTAATCAAAACAAAATTCAAGGGAATACTTGAATTCTTCGTAGGCTTACAAACCCAAGGAATTGATTGAGAATAGATCTAAAATCTAGAGAGAAATTAAGTTCCAAACATAAGCATGGGTTGGTAGGAGGTGTTCTACGAAAATGAGAGTTGGGTTCTATTTATAAAAGGTTTAATTGGGGTTAAATGGGTCAAATTGGGCTTTAAGGCATGATATTCCCGGGGTTTGACCAAAATTGACCCATGTTGACCTTCCTAACCACTTGTCTAGACCCTAGGCTTGATTTGGCTCGGCAATGGCTGAGCCTGGGCGTGGGCTGTTAGCAGGGGTGGATGGATAACGCGCGCGGGCATTGGGCGCTGTTTTGCATGTAATTGTTGTGTTTTTCTTCGTGTTTTTAGATAGATTTTTATATTGATTTTAGTAGTTTTGAGTCATTTTTCGTTAGGTTTTTAGATCTTTTTTATTGTTTTATTTTTTTCATGATTCTTGCTAATTTTATATTTTAATGGGGTAATTGGTTCAATTACCTTGAGGTTTGGTGAAATTCTTAGGTTTTTATGTTCAAATTCATATTTTATAGGCTAAGTGGGCGTGGGCTGTTAGCAGGGGTGGATGGATAACGCGCGCGGGCATTGGGCGCTGTTTTGCATGTAATTGTTGTGTTTTTCTTCGTGTTTTTAGATAGATTTTTATATTGATTTTAGTAGTTTTGAGTCATTTTTCGTTAGGTTTTTTAGATCTTTTTTATTGTTTTATTTTTTTCATGATTCTTGCTAATTTTATATTTTAATGGGGTAATTGGTTCAATTACCTTGAGGTTTGGTGAAATTCTTAGGTTTTTATGTTCAAATTCATATTTTATAGGCTAAGTACTTGGCTAGGTTGCTGTATTCTAGTTGAGTTATGTAAACATGATGTTAGAAGGAATCTCCTAAACTCGGTGTAAGAGACTTGTTAAAAGTTAATTTCTGTGTTTAGATAATGTTTGCCGGACGGACTAAGATCGATGACGATGCCAAAGGCTGGAGATTCATTATATGATGAACATTATCGAGATTGAAAGATTGAAGGCAAACAAGAAATAGTTCGAGAAATTTTTGAAGTATCGGGCTGTAATGATAGAGGCGTGTCAGAAGAAGATGTTCGTAGCCCCGACAAGGACGTCGGCTTTCTTCAAGTGGGGGTGGTTTGTTACACCCTTGACACGGCGACTCGGCTAGCGCTTAGTCTGCGAGGCAAATGGTGTCGGCATGGTGCGATATCATATAAATCATGGGCATGAGTCCTGGGTCGGCCCATGCGTCCTACCCAATCTGGGTTGGATCGACCTTGTCCGAGTGTAGGTGGAAACATTGCGATTGGACTAAAAGGCAAGGTTCGGACATCTGTCCGATGCTGGCTAAAGACAGTGCATTACATGCGGGCAAGACTCAACACTATGTCACATGGTATCCGAGCAAATGCGGACGGTAATGGGCGGTGACCGAAGAACGTAGCGATTGTGTTGGGCACGGTGCGGTGATTCGCATAAGTGCCGACGTTACTCAGACATGACGAACAAGACTCAGAGATATGTGAGAGAGATGTATCTCGAGCACACGAGATGGCTCGACTATATATACGATTGCTCGGTGTAGGTCGGACCTTGGTGCGAGGTGTTGTGGCACTCACACGTAAAATGTGGGAAGGCGTGTAAACTTGCATGAATGCGCGGAAGTGTCAATTGACACGTGTAGCTAAATGCGGAGTGGCTGATCATGACGGTTATTCTAATAGAGAAATGGGTGGGCCAACGGGTCGAGAACCGACAATGAAGATCCGCGGAAAAAGCAGTTACACGGACGGTTCCCAAACTAGGGTTAAGGCTGCTCCCTTGACCTAGTCAAACAGACGGTTATCTTGGAGGTGGCTGGGCTTGGGTGGACATGCGTCTGAACCTGAGCGAAGCAGGCGGTTTCTATGCAATTACTTGCCCAACGGTTAGGGATGTTAACCGCAAGTCCCTTGGACTATAAATAGGCATGGCTGGTCATTTTTGTAGTAAGTCTTAGATTCGAGAAAATAGAGCAGCCAAGCCTGCTTCCTTGTAAGCATATTCGAGCGAAATAAAATACAAGGTTGGGGGAGAAAACTTCCCCGTAATATTTTTGTGTGCTTTTGATGTGCATTGTTTATGTTCCGATGCATACTTTGATTGTTGTGCTTTATTATCTTTGCTTGGGCTGAAATTTGGATCACCCTAAACACGAGTGTGCGTAAGGCTAACACGATTGCGAAAAGGGAGAGACTAGGCTGACTGATTATGCTTGTCGGGCAATCAGGCCGTACACGGCGCGAAAATTTTTGTACCAAAAGTTGACCGTGTAACAGCGAGGCTAGGCACGGGCGAAGCTTGGCGGGCGCTGGCAGGCGCTGCTCGGACACTGGGTAACCCAGTGTTGGCAGCGCTACCCAGTGTGGCAGTTCTGGCGTGGATTTTGGCGATGCTTGGCGAGGCTAGGCCACCATTCCAGAATGTTAGCCATTTTTGGAGCCTCTTCTTGGCTTGAATTTTGGTCCTCAATGCCTTAGCCTATAAAATATGAATTTGAACATAAAAACCTAAGAATTTCACCAAACCTCAAGGTAATTGAACCAATTACCCCATTAAAATATAAAATTAGCAAGAATCATGAAAAAAATAAAACAATAAAAAAGATCTAAAAACCTAACGAAAAATGACTCAAAACTACTAAAATCAATATAAAAATCTATCTAAAAACACGAAGAAAAACACAACAATTACATGCAAAACAGCGCCCAATGCCCGCGCGCGTTATCCATCCACCCCTGCTAACAGCCCACGCCCAGGCTCAGCCATTGCCGAGCCAAATCAAGCCTAGGGTCTAGACAAGTGGTTAGGAAGGTCAACATGGGTCAATTTTGGTCAACCCCGGGAATATCATGCCTTAAAGCCCAATTTGACCCATTTAACCCCAATTAAACCTTTTATAAATAGAACCCAACTCTCATTTTCGTAGAACACCTCCTACCAACCCATGCTTATGTTTGGAACTTAATTTCTCTCTAGATTTTAGATCTATTCTCAATCAATTCCTTGGGTTTGTAAGCCTACGAAGAATTCAAGTATTCCCTTGAATTTTGTTTTGATTACAATTTCATTCAAGCTTTTAGATTCTCTCTTTAATTCAAGTAAGCTTTCTTTTAATTTCATGCTTGTTCTTCAATTTTATGCTTGTTCTTCAATTTATGCATTTTGCCTTAGCTCTTTGATTTCTTATTAGTTGTGAATCATCCATGGAATCTAGATGAGTGACACATCTAGATCATAGATCGAGTCTCGAATCATTTTTATTTTGAGTATTTCATGTGCTTTATTTTGAATATAATATTGATGCATGGTTTTATGTTAAATCCTAGATCTACTCTTCAGTTCTTGTTATTTTTCGAAAAGATTTAAACTTTCACGTCAAATTTTAATGCTCTTTCAATTGTTGTGTTCAATTTTTGCCAATATGCATTATTTAGATTTCTATGTTCACGCTTTCATGGTTGTACCCTAGGTTGTTTTAGTTGTACTTGGTGAAACATTTCTTTTACTTGCATATTTTTATTCTTGCTTGCAATTTCAATTTCGGTAAATGCTCGAGGCATCCTAGAGACTTGCATTTTACATTTCTTAGTTAATTTATGTTTATACTTTTCCATTTATTTTCATTTTCCTTTAATCTCACAAAGCTAAGAGCACATTGATTCATACAAACAATCGAATTCCGATAATACCGAGCCAATGAACCCTATACACCACTAACAAACTACAAAACAGAATGGCGTCATTGCTACTCGGCTTGGTTAAGGCTTTCGATTTGCTTGTTGTTTCTTTGTGTTTCTAGCTTTCTTTTATATTTAACATTTTTATGGAGTATTTGCAAGGTACGTATGGCAATGGAGGGTACATTCCCAACATGGAAGGGCATGGTGAAAACCCTATTGGGAATGGAATGCTGTATAATGTTTTTGGCAACGTGGGAGGGCATGGTAAAAACCACGTTACCAATGGTGGATTCGGCTATGGGTAACCCAACATGGGAGGGAATGGTGCAAACCATGTTGGGTATAATGGTTACATGGGTACGAATAGTCCGTACAAGGATTATGGTTCTCCTAATCAATGTTCGAACATGCAAAATCCCAATCCCGGCCCGTATAGAGGTCCTCATATTTACAATTTCAATCATGCCCCGATTGGTGCCACTGATACTGCCCCAAACCATGATCCATATTGAATGTTTGGCTCCATTATAGCAAGTGGCCCCCCATACGCACTATGGGGGATGTTAACAAACCTTTTGTGGGGGTGATAACTCCTCATGAGCCAAGATATTTTCAACCCACGTATTCTCGTTCTAATGACGTGAGTAAAACTTTTTCTCCTAGCGAGCTTGAGTTCGAAAAGGCCCTAACGGCTTTGGAGGCTCAAATTGCTAAGTTTTCTAAGCCAATCATGATTCCTCCTTGTGGATGGTGTGGAACGTGTGTTCATGATACCAAGTCTTGCCCTTCAATTTTCTCGTTCAATATGCCGATGCCTCATTTGGAGGACGTGTATGGGAGACATGGATATCAAGTGGAACTCGATTGTACTTTACCATCATTTGCTACGCCGCCGACTCTTACTCCTCTTACTACTCCTCACGTGGGCCCGTGTCTGACTATCCCGGTGCTTTCTCCTACCCCATCGCCCGATCTGGATCTCTTGGTCATGATGCATTAATTGCCAAGTCCACCTTGACATACTCTTCTGATGGCGATCTTTGATAAGTGTGGGATGGTTGAGAATACGGGTGTCTCACCGTCGGAAGAGGACATGGTTTCATTTCTGAATGCATTTACTCCTCTTGACCCTTTACCTTTTACTTCAAAAGATTCTGGCAAAGAATGGGTATATATGTACTTCATCAAGGCCATGGTCGAAAGGGTTTATATAGAGGATAGGAGCATTGAGGAGGATATTGTCCGGGAAGCCTATTTTGAGGATTGTTGTAAGGATGATGAGCCCCTTGCTCGTACCAATGAGCCCATTGTGTTCCAATGTGACAACGACTTGAGTGAAGGAAATTATGATTGTGTCATTGCGGGCACCGACATATTTTTGGCGGGGGAGGAGGAGATTTTTGATGATAAGATTGGAAAGCTTGAAGAGTATCTTGAGGGGATCGGTGATTTGTTTGAGTTAGCCTCCAATGAGGTCGAGAGGAGGCACAAGCCCGAGCTTAAGCCTCCTCCATATCCCCTCAAATATGTATATTTGTAGAAAGAGGAGAGCAAGCCGATTATCATCTTTGCAAATTCAGAGGGAGAAGAAGAGGAGGGGTCGATTGGAGCGATTAAATTTCTTAAGGGTGAGATTAGTTGGAGACCCGGAGTTGTTAAGGGAGTTAGCCCCCTTATGGAAATAGTAAAAGACGGGAATTGGAGGTTGTTGTGGGAAGGATTGATGTTTGTGATTTCCAAAAGCGAGTGGGTGAATCCCATTGACTTGGTACCAAAGACGAGCAGCATGTTTGTTTTTGAGGATGGAAAAGGAGAGTTGTTGGCAACGAGGGTTACAATGTGTTGGGGGATGTTGATCGATTTTAAGAAGTTAAATGTGGCTACCGAGAGAGATCATTTCCCTTTACCGTTTATCGATTAAAGGTTGAACAAGCTAGCCGGCCAATTCCTTTTGTTTTCTTGACAAGTCATCGGGTCATTTCAAAACCACCATCCCACCCGAAGATCTAGCCGAGACGAGTTTCATTTGCCCATTTGGAACGTTGGCTTTACGGTGAATACTATTTGAGCTATGCAATGCACCGAGAACTTTCCAAAGAGTGGATCCTCCTGACAAAGAGGATATTGTTTTGGTGGATCCTCCCGTTCTCTTTCCTCCTTGACCAAAAAGGGAGTTCGTCAAGCTAGTGACGCAATACAAGAGCTTCTTTGGAGGCAACCCAAGTTCTTGTCATTTATTCCTTTTATTTTCTTCTTTCTTTCTTATAATATAAAAATCCAAAAACATTCAAAAAAATTAAAAAATGAAAAAGATGTTGTGTCGTCTTTTTGTTCTTTTTAAACCTTGTTTTGTTTTAATTATTGTTCATATTTTCTTGTTTTTTAAACTTTGTGTGATTTTCCATTTTAGTGTTTTGCTTTCCGACTCCAACCTTTTCCAACTTGATAAGCTAATAGCGTTCATGGATCCGGGAGACACAAGCCATGTTTGGTTATTGCTTGGATACTTAAGTGGATCCCACCGAGCTCGACCCAAACTCGCTCGATTTACGAAGCTTCTATTTCACCCTCCTTTTACTTGTTTTTCATTAAAATGCAATGAGGTCATTGCATGTTTTAAGTGTGGGGTGGGTAGGTGCTTAGGGTCCGGGGGTCGAAAAGCATGATTTGTCTTTCTTAACTCGAGCATTGGCGAAGTGACGCTTACTAATTGCGCATTTATATGGTTGAGTCATTTTTTTTGTGTGTCTTTTGTGTCTTTATTACATTGTTGAGAAATCACCATATGCTTGGAGGTTTGAATAGTTTACTTGTCAGGTTTTTACATATTTATGCCCTCTTGTGTGAGGAGTTTTTTTTCTTCGTCCAAAAACCCGCCTATATATATAATCAATATTTACTCGTGAAAAGATTGCAAATCTCTAAAAAACTCTTTTGATTTTGTTTCCAAAACCCGGTGCAAACTAGTGAGTAGCCTTGTGTGAATTATCGGGTTTGCTTGCATTTTTATGGAAATTGCATTGAGGTGGCTTGGTTTTGCTCGTACATGATTGAATTTGTAAATGACCTCTAGGCACATATATCACCCTTATTCCGGCCATATCCAAGTATATAAGCTACTTAAAATATCCCAAATGAGCCCCCCTTGAGCCTATACCCCGTTTCTTATTAGCCGAGCTCGATTTTAGCTCTTATATCTTCATAAATTGTGAGGTGAGAGTGTATGTTGTTAGTTGGCTAGAAATGTGAGGGAAATGGATTGTGGGTTTCGGGTTTTGAGTTAATTATACAAAAAAAGAATAAAATTCCAACACAAATTATGAAAAGTGATAAAGCATGCGTTCAAGCGAAAAACCTAATTCAAAAGGGCTAAGTTTAGTAAAAAGAAGCAAATTCAAAAAGCTTCTAAGTGATGTGAAATAAAGCCGGAAAAGCGTATGAGTATACGAAAGGGTTTCAAATGAATGTTTGGTTATTTGGGAAGGGTGAAGTAATCATACGATTCAGATTCTAGAAATTAGGGTTTCTTGTGTTATCGGTCACGGTTAATCGTGTGTTAGCCACTAGATCCATATATTCCATACCTTACCAAAGAGCTAACATTACAACCCAAAAATAAAGACCTCTTTTGATCCTTGTTTGGTCATGTACAATGGGTGATTTTGAGTTTTCAATTTGTGAAATCTTGACAAGGTGCATGCATTGTCCGACTTGAGCGTATACACGTCCCTTATAACAAACACTTGAGTGAATTGAGCGAACACCCTCAAAATTCCATTTGTGAGGAAGTCATCGATTTGGTTTTCACTTGAGAAGGAGTAATACAAGCAATGCTTGGCGATAACAATTTTATGTTGATACTTTCATCATATTATTATGATAAGCAGAAGAATTTTTCTTTTTGCATAATGTTCATTGCATGTACATTCTCGATTCTCTTCGTTGTTCGAGGACGAACAAACCGATAAGTGTAGGGTGGTTGTTTTGCATGTAATTGTGGTGTTTTTATTGTGTTTTTTATTAGGGTTTAGTGTCATTTTTAGTGGTTTCAATTCAAGTTTTGTTAAGTAATTAGGTGGTTTTTCTTGTTATTTTTGATTTTATACTTAATTTGGTTAAATGGGTTCAATTAATTTGAGATTTGGTGTAATTCTTGGGCTTTTATGTTTCAAATTCATATTTTATAGGTGAAGGCATTGAGGCCCAAAATTCAAGCCAATACGAGCCAAGACGTGCCAATCCGCGCCAAAAACTAGCTCCTAAATGCCCAAACATTCAGGAATGGTCGCCAAGACATGCCTGGACGTGCCAGGACTCGCCAAACAAACATTGGCGCAAGTTGGCCCGAGCCAAGGCCCGCCCAGGCGCGCCCGCACGCAGCCTCCCAACGCCTGCTGGGCAGCTACCGAGACCGCGCGCAACCAGCACGCACCAGCACTCGGCGCTTGCCGACGCCTGCCGAGGGAGTCTACCGATGCCAGCGCGGGCCAATTTGCATTATTTAAATTTTTATGTTCATGCTTGCATGGTTGTACTTTAGGTTGTTTTAGTTGTACTTTGTGAGACATTGCTTTTACTTGCATATTTTCATTCTTGCTTGCAATTTCAATCTCGGCACACGCTCGAGGCATCCTAAAGACTTGCATTTTATATTTCCTAGCTAGTTTATGTTCATAGTTTTCCTTTTATATTCATTCTCCCTTAATTTCACAAATCTAAGAACACATTGATTCATAAAAACAATCGAATTCTGATAATACCAAGCCAATGAACCCTATACACAACTAAAAACTACAAAACAGTTGTTTGTGGAAAAACTAAGAATAGTCACACAATTGCATCAATAATGAACAAAACATGGTAAAATAAGTTGGAGATAAGAAAATACAAAAATATGCTCAATCTATCCAACTTGTACCAAAACTAATAACAAAGCTAACTAAAATCCTAACAAAATATGTACAAAAATCAAGACAAATTCATGTTAATCAACTACCCCACGCTTTATTGGTTTGTTCATTCTCAAATAAATGATAATTCCAAAGAATAACAAGAATAAAAATAAGCTCAAGTAAGGAGTCGTGCCATGCTACATAGATAATTATGAAAGTATATATAACTGCAACGCAAACTCAAACGCTAGACAGTTATTACATTGTCTCTCAAACTCATGCATCCTCACAAAGGGTAATATATATGTTTACGCTCAAAAGCACTCAAGTATTTTTTTTAATGGGAACGTGTATACGCTTAAGTCATCAAATAAAAGTACAATAAACAAGAACTGAAAATCAAAATCTTCTCCATCGCATTTAAGTGTGTAACTAACAAAGAATTGGAAAAGGTATTTATGGGTTGTAATGTATGCTCTTTGGATGGTATGGAATGTATAGGTCGTGTGGCTAACTCATGGTTTAATGAGATTAATAAATCACCAAACTATTCTAATCAAGAAGCAATGTGCTTCACCTCATTCAAACAAAATGAATGAGGCGTCATAAATGACTTCTGAACAAACCACTTAAACAATTTAGAAGCTTATGATACTCTTCTTCTTTCAAATTCAACTCTTGCCTCTTAAACATTAGGCCTCATAAGAAAACTAACAATATTAACACATGCCTTTACAAGCATAGGCAACGACTCAACGAGATTCACCATCCTTTTTATTCTTTCTTTTTTTCTCTTTTTTTTTTTTTTTTTTTTTGAAGGATGGTGATCCTTAACACTTATTACAATCTTTTCATAAATTCCTGATAAAAAATCCGAAACACAAATAACCAACTAAAATAACTAACTCTTACCCCACACTATTAATGACGTAGGAGTTAACTCATAAACACCCATGGCTATAGGAAATGGATATTTGGCTATTAGGGGCTCATTCGGAATTTATAGTGGCTAATATATCTGGATATGGCCGGAATAATGGAAATTTATGTGCCAAATCATCATGTTCAAAGCTAACTACACACTGCGATTTCAAAGAGATCTCAAAACATAACTCACTCAAGTACATGCAAAGATGATAAACACTCGGGCTACTCACAGGCTTTTGCATGAAGAGATTTTGAATTGACGCTGCTTTTAAGGTTTTGCAAAATCATTTGCGTCCAAGTACCATTTTAAAATATATATAGATAATAATTTTGAAAATTTTATGCACTTATACACGCTCAAAGACAAGAACCTCAAATCACACATAGTCAACTTTGACAGGATAAACATGACAAACACAATAAAACGCAGGAATCGCAATTAATCATGTTCAAATATTAATTATTACATATCACGAATTCACATTGCACAATTATAAATTATAAATCATACTCGAATATCCCGAACACTATAAATACATATAAAAGCAAAATAAAAGAGGATAAACAAACAAAGAAAACAAATAACAAACTAAATAATATTTTTGGATTTTCTTGATCTTTTAATTTTTTTAAATTAATCAGAAAGTGATAAATATATACAACAGCAACATCTCCCGCTCAGGTGCCCGGTGTCACATCATCAAACGAGCCCTGATATGGAACGACATCCATCGAATCTAGAGGAGGAGCAGGCGGCGAACTTCCCATCATGTCCATCTGGAACTGGGCGAAATTGGTCGTCAAGGCCGTCAGCTGCTCATGGTTCTTATCTCCCACCTCACGAGCGTAGCGAGCGTCCTCCCTTGCCAAACGAGCGTCAACCTCCGTGATGGAAAGGCAATCATAAACATTCGTCTTGAATCCCTCATAGTCGGCCAAATATGCATCGAAATTGGCCCGCCCTAGACGATATGACTCGCCTTCCATCCCATCATCAGACTCATCACGAGTCCTAGTGTCAGTAATAACATCCTCGTCTGTCCCCGCTCGGCTTGCATCCTCATCCTCATCTCCCCGCACTCTATAATTCCACAGCTCTGCTACTTTCATCTTTATCCCCTTTTAATTACCTGTCACTTGCACCATCTAGCGTGTGAGGGTCGTGGTTGACGTTGTCCCTCTTCGGCGTGTAGCCGCACATTGTAGTGAGGCTAGTGATGAAGGTGCCGTGGGACATCGGAACAGGCCTCTCCGTGCCCAGTTTTCAAACGTTCCGAATGCTGCGATAATTAGGGGTAAGTTTAGACCAGTTTCCCCCTCTTCATGCACCAAAGTGCGTATAACTCATCCTTATTCAAAAGTTTCAGCTCTTCCTTGTCGAGCACATAACGCGAAAAGAAATGAATAACTGCGTAGAGCGCGTTGTCCTGAACCATTGTTAGAGGATACTAGTTTATTGCCTCGACCCCCGGGAGTTCGATCTCCTCCCAAAAGCTTCGCTCGTTGTATGCATCATCGCATTAGTTTAGAGTCACTTTTCTATCAACATCGAAGTACGACTCAATGCGTCGGCATCGAAATTCTGTTCCTTACCCCCAAAACGACACATAAGTGTGAAATCGAACAAAATCTTGAAAGTTGAGTAGAATTCGAGCATCAATTTCTCGTAGTCCGGGACTCGAATACGAGCTTACTCAATGCATCCAAGATCTCGAATGTAATGCATGAAATGCTCAGAGAAGGGATCGTTCCGTTCCACTTCGGGTTGCGAGGAAAGATTAGAAAAATCTGTCGGACAGAAGCTGCTAACGGTTGTGTTAGTGGTAGTGTCAACTGCTAGGTCTAACCACTTAGAATTTAGCGGTTGCAGTAACTGTTAGTGTTACTGCTAACCTTTCTTCGAACACCTTGCGGGCAGAGCTTAAACGGCAGAATTTTCAACTAAAACCTAAACCTATTTAAATCCAAGCAGTTCAAATATGAGTGCACGAGTCAATCTATGCTTACCCACGTGCCGAAAAGAGGGCCGTCTCCTTATTCACAAAAGATTGGTGAAAAAATCTTCCGAGTGTAATGGATGAAAATCGTTTGTTGACGGAATTTGTGGTGCGAAAAATGGATTAAACGTGCAGTGGATTTATTGATGAATATGAAGAATAGGTGAAATTTTTCTCTTGCCCTTCTCGCTAGCGGTAGGGTTTGCGGTATTAAAAAAGAACCCTAAAAGTTTTCTTCTTTTATGAATTTATAACTCCTACTACGGGCTGGGCTTTCAGCGCTTTAGCGGTTGCCCTAGCGGTTGGGGCTACCGCTAACACTACCTCTAAGACTCTATGTTTGCTGTTAACAGTAGCCTTAGTTGTAAGCGGTACCGCTAAGCACGTAAAACTGCAAAAATCACGAAAAATTTAAATGTTCGAGTGTAAAACTTATAGAACTCCAAGTTGTACGAATTGAAATATTTATTATAGAAAATTGTGAGCATAAAACATCGAACATAAATAAAATTAGAAATAAAAATAAAAATAAAAACCTAGATAAATTGGATAATAATCCTAATGACTAAAAAACGAACGTAATAGAAATTGCTGACAAGAACAAGCTGCTCTAAACATCATAGGGGTTCAAATTACTAAGGTTATAGGATTAGTTGGGTCCATAGACTAAATCCTCGAGTTTTTCAATCCTTGCATCTACCTCTGCCAGAAGTTCCTCCATCTTGGCTATGTTAAAGTGGTGTGTTGCTTCGTTGAGCTAAGGATCGTGGTTCTCGGATGTCAACTCAGCAACCTAGGCATCCGCCTCCGCCAAATACTCCTCAAGTTTGGCAATATTAATAGCAAGTGATGCCTTATCGAACAAAAAGTTGGTGTTCTCAGACCTCAAATCTCTAATACTCTCTCTAGGTTCGTCCAATTGATTCTGCAGCTCTTCCAAGGCCTCTTCATGTTCTTCTCTTCGCAACCATCCACGCTCATGGTTGGCAGGCATTAGCTTGATTTGCTTCATCTTTCTACCGAGGTTAATGATAAAATTTGGTGTCAGAAGGTAATCAAGATGTGGTAAGAGCTTGGAGGATTTATGAATAATGGAGTACTCAGCGGGGGTTTATATAAGAATTAGTGGTCTTGAAAATAGGAGTCCAAGATTCTCTCGAAATTTAAATAAGGTAGGATTTAGCAAAGCTCACTTAATCAAAACAGGACTCTCAAAAGGAAACAGATCTAGACCTTTAATTAATCAAAGATTCGCTCAAACACTTACCATAATAAAATTTGCCTTGTGGGAAGAGTTCCCAATAATCGGAACTTATAAAATCCCAAAAACCCGTGTCTTTTACCACGCTAGCGGTAGCCTTAGCAGTAAAGCCTATCGCTATGTGGACCGTTATGTGTCTCTGAAGGTGGCCAACAGTTTGGCTAATGGTCGGCTTGCATCGTAAGGACCTTCTAAAACACCTAGTGATGGCCTTAGAGATTTGCGCCACCGCTAGGTCCGTCGTTAAAATTCTCTATTTGTGTTTTGAGGTAAAAATAACGATTTGGGCTGTCGTTAAGTGGACCGTAAAACTCTCAGTTTCCCACTAGCGGTGGCCTTTGCGGTTGCAGCCACCGCTAATCCCACCGTTATATCCCTTCTGTTTGCAGCTAGCGGTAGGTTTAGCGGTCGATATTCGTTGTTAAGCCTGAGGAAGACGCTAACGGTAGGGTTAACGGTAATGGCTATCACTAACCTACCGCTAGGTCTCCAAATTTGGAAAATTTACCATATTTTTTTCACATCGACACACGCATAAATGTACCACAAAAATTAAATAAATAAAACAACATATATACATGACACAAAAGAAAGAATAAGTCAAAGAGAAAAGAAAAGAATACAAGTGCTTGGGTTGCCTCCCAAGAAGCGCATTGATTAACGTCGCTTGCTTGAGAAGAACTCTAGCGATTAACTTTCAGCCGGAGGTGGATCTATAAACTCCACCACTTCATAATCTTGGCTTGTTATCATCCCATCACGATAGAGTTTCACTCTGTGTCCATTGACTTGAAAAGTCGAATCCTTTATCTCATCGTATAGATTTACTGCTCAAAAATTGTTTATCTCTCTAATCACAAATGGCCCACTACATCTTGACTTGAGATTACCCGGAAACAACTTGAATCTAGAATTATAGAGCAAAGCTAACTTTCCAATCTCCAACTGTTTATCAATGATTCTATGGTCATGACGTTCTTTCATCATTTTCTTCTGCCTACATGCATTATCGTATGCTTCATTTTTGATTTCTTTATGCTCGTTCAGCTCTAGCTTCCTATACTCGCCCGCTTCATCGTAATTCATATTCAACTTGCGAATAGCCCAACTTGCTCTCTGCTCTAGCTCGACTGGCATATGACACGCCTTCCCATAGACAAGACAGAAAGGGCTCATACCAAGCACCATTTCATATGTTATTCTATAGGCCAACAGTACACCAATAAGTCTTGTCGCCCAATCTTTCCTATTCAGCCCCACTGTCTTCTCGAGGATGACCTTCAGTTGGCGATTACTGGTTTTAACTTGCCCAGAGGTCTGAGGATGATATGGAATGGCTACCTTGTGCCAAACCCCATATTTAGTCATCAACCTTTCAAAAGCTCGGTTCCAGAAATGACTTCCACCATCACATATTATTGTCTTTGGGACTCCAAATTTGCTGAAGATGTTCTCTTGCAAGAATTTAAGCACTATCTCAGCATTTGCCTTGCACGCGGGAATCGCCTCCGCCCACTTGGATATGTAGTCAACTCCTACCAGAATGTACTCGAAGTCACCACTCTTGGGAAATGGTCCCATGAAATCTATGCCCCAAACATCAAAAGTCTCTACCACCTAATTTGGCACCATACCTATATTTCCAATTCGTTGGCAATTATCGCATGTTTTACAGTACTCATACGCGTCAGCAAACAAGGTCGTCCAATAGAATCCAGCTTGAAGAACTTTAAATGCCGACTTTTGAGACCCGAAGTGCCCTCCAAGATCATGGCAAAAATGCAGTATACTTGGTATTTCATCATCAGGGATGCATCTTCTGCTCAGCCCATCCTTGCAGCGTTTTAACACGTACGGGTCATCCCAAAAGTAACTTCTTCACTTATGTACAAATCTCTTCCATTCTTGGTGGGATAAATGGTTAGGCACAATATTATAAGCAAGATAATTCACTATGTCAGCATACCAAGGAGTACTAAATTCTCAAGAGTATAATCATTCTCATATGGGAATAATCATCAATCATAGCTTGCTCATGCACATCATTCTCAATTACCATCCTAGATAAGTGATCAGCTACCAAATTTTCAAAACCACATCTATCTTTAACTTCTACATCAAATTCTTGTAATAATAAAACCCATCGAATAAGGGGTGGTTTACTTTGAGGTTTAGCAAATAAATGGCAGAATGCAGCATGATCAGTATGAACAATTATCTTTGCTCCTAAAATATAAAATCTAAACTTATCCAGTGAAAACATAATAGCTAGAAGTTCCATAATTACGTTGGGCATCGTTCAACATATAACTAGCATAATATATAATCCTTAGTAATTTATCCACACGTTGCCCTAAAATAGACCCCACAACCTTGTTAGACGCATCACACATAATTTCAAATGGTAATGTCCAGTCCGTGCCAACAACAACCGGTGCTAATGTAAGCTTTTATTTAAGTAAACTAAATGCATCCATGTAAGCTTTACCAAACACAAAACGAGTATCTAGAGTCAATAGTTTACACAGCAGGCGACTAGTTTTTGAAAAATCTTTTATGAATCGCCTATAGAAACCTGCATGTCCAAGAAAACTTCGTACGCCTATAACATCACGAGGGGGGTGAAGAGTTTCAATAACATCAATTTTAGCTTTATCAACTTCCAACCCCTTTTTAAATACAACATGACCCAACACAGTACCACTCTTGACCATAAAATGGGATTTCTCCCAAATCAACATAAGACTCTTTTCAATGAAACGTTCTAATACCCTAGATATATTAGACAAACAATTCTCAAAAGATGAGCCATAAATTGGAAAATCATCCATAAATACCTCCAGGAAGTAGCCGATGAAGTCAGTAAAAATGGATAGCATGCATCTTTGGAATGTTGCTGGGGCGTTACACAAGCATAATGGCATCCTCTGGAGGTAAATGTGCCAAAGGGGCACGTAAATGTCGTCTTGCTCTGGTCCTCCAGGTCAATAAACACTTGATAATAGCCCGAAAGTCCATCCAAGAAGAAATAAAATTCATGTCCAGCAAGCTTGTTAAGAAGTTGGTCAATGAACGGCAACGAAAAGTGATCTTTTATGGTGGCAGCGTTAAGCTTCCTATAATCAATGCACATGTGCCACCCAGTTGTAAGTCGTGTCGAGACTATCTCGCATTTCTCATTTTCAGTTATGGTGATAACACCCTTCTTCAGAACCACATGGATTAGACTTACCCATTTACTATCGGAGAGAGAAAAGATAATCCCTTCATCTACAAACTTCAAAATCTCCTTTTTGACTACCTCATAAGTGTTGGATTCAATCTTCTTTGGTCGTCTCTTACCAACCTTGCATCAGGTTCGAGCTCGATTTGGTGCATACAAGTAACGGGACTTATCCCTTTGATGTCACTGATGCTCCATCTTATAGCTTCTTTATACTTACTCAACACCAAAATCAGCTCTTTCTCCTCATCTTCCGTCAATGCTGAAAATACGATGACGGGTTTTGTATCGTTGGGTTCAAGGAAAATGTGCTTTAAATGACTTGGTAGTGGTTTCAACTCCACTTTTGGCTCGAGCTCAGGTGCGTTAGACATCTCGTAAAATTCAAAATCAATCTCTTCAAGTTCAGCTTCAATTTCACAAAAATCAGCTCCAAGTAATTCCGCTACTTCCTCCCCACTCAAAAATTCCTCATCGTCCTCGACATCTGATTCGTCTAAATTATGATGCCTTTGAGCTCATAGACGCAAGAATTAATAGGATCAACAAACAAGCACTCATCTCGCATGAATGAAGACGGAATATTATGGATATATTTAAATGAAAACGTTACTGATTCACCCAAATTTGTCATAGTCATCCTCCCCTTATGCACATCTATCAAAGTATGGGAAGTAGACATAAACGGACGACCCAGCAAAATCGTATGTTCCTTACTTTCATTAGTCACCTCACCAACATCCAGGGTCACAAAATCAACTGGAACCATAAAATAAAATGGCGCCGTTGTGACTCGGCTTGGTTAAGGCTTTCGATTTGGTTGTAGTTTCATTGTGTTTTTAGCTTTCTTTGTTATTTGATATTTCTTTGTTTAGTATGCAAGGTTCGTACAGCTATGGTGGATACATTCCCAACATGGGAGGGCATGGTGCAAACCATGTTGGGAATGGGATGTATAATGGATTTGGCAACGTGGGAGGGCATGGTGCACACCACGTTGCCAATGGTGGATTCGACTATGGTCAACCCAACATGGGAGGGCATGGTGCAAACCATGTTGGGTCGAGCGGCTTCTTGGGTTCAAACGGTTTGTATGGAGGTTACGGAGCCCCTACTCCTCAAATTCCGAACATGTATAACGGAGGCTTTGTTAATCCAAATGGGATCGTTGGTAACCAAAATCTAAATTCCTCTCCATATGGTGGCTATAGTGCCCCCATGCCTTATCCGAATATGTATAATGGTGGCGTTGAGAGTCCCGGCTCGTATGGCGATTCTCGTTCTTCCAATTTTAATCAAGCCCCGAGTGGTGCCACTACTAAATCCCAAGCTCTCGAGGCCTATGATCGTTTTGGAGGTTTTCTCTCCGATGCACCCCCCGTCTGCACTATGAGAGACTTTAGTAGACCCTTTGTGGGGGGGTTTCCTCTTGAAGAGCCACAATCTCCTCCACCACCACATGAGGTGTTTCCACCCTTATCGTCTAAGGAGTTTGAGTTGGTTACGAAAATTGCGGCATTGAAGGCTCAAATCGCTCAAATGTCTAGCCCGGGACCGACTCCTCCTTGTGCGGGACCTGGTTGTCCTACTCCACCGCCGCCTCACGATCCTCTTGTTACTTYTCCCGTAGACCCACTACCTTCGCCCACTCTTCCGGTCCCGTTCCTTGATAAGTGTGGGGTAGTTGACATTACGGTCGTCTCTCCGTCGGAAGATGATGTGCTTTCAAATCCGAGTGTTCTTCATCCTCTTGATTCCACCCCCGTGGACCTCACTTTGCCTTCTCTTTCAAAAGATTCTATTATCGATCGGATATATATGGACATGATAGAAGGTATAATCGAGCGAGCTTATATGGAGGAAAAGACCAATGAGGAAGAGGTTAGCCCGGTTGTCGAGGTAGAGGGATGTTGTGAGGATGAGCCCCTTATTCTTCTTGATGAGCCCGTTGTGCCTCTATTTGACCCCGCTTTGTGTGGAGATGATTCTCGATGTGTCGTTGAGGGCAACGACGACTTTTTAGAGGGGGAGGTGGGGGTTATTAGTGATATGATTGGAGAAATTGAAGATTCGCTTGGGGTGGAGGTTATTAATGATGAGCTTGAAAGAATTGACGATTATCTTGAGGAGGATGAAGAGAGTAAGTCGATTATTATCCTTGAAAACTCGCACCGAGAAGAAGAGGAAGAGAGGATGGTTGAAGGGTTTAGAATTCTTAAGGATGCCATTGATTGGAGACCGAGAGTGGTTGAGGGAGTTAGCTCTTTGAATTTGATTCTTGATGAAATGGTGAGAGCCGGGATTTTGAGTTTGTTGTTGGAGGGCTTGATGTTCGTAATGTCCAAGAGTGAGTGGGTGAAGCCCATTGACTTGGTGCCCAAGACGAGCGGCTTGTTAGTTCGTGAGGATGAAGAAGGAAGGTTGTTGGCCACGAGGGCGTTAACGGGTTGGAGGATGTCGATCAAGTTTAAGAAGTTTCATGAGGCTACAAAGAAAGATCGTTTCCCTTCCCCGTTTATCAACTACATGATGTACAAGCTAGCCGACCAATACTCCTTTCATTTCTTTGATGGGTCATCGGGTCATTTTAAAATCACCATCCCACCCGAAGACCGAGCCGAGATGAGCTTCAAGTGCCCACTTGGAACGTTCACTTTTTGGCGGATCTTATACGAGCTATTCAATGCGCCAAGGACGTTCCAAAGAGTAGATCCTCCCGACAAGGAGGAGATTGTGTTGATGGACCCTCCCGTGATCTTCCCGCCTTGACCAAAAGGGAGTACGTCGAGCTAATGATGTAAAACAAGCGCTTCTTGGGAGGCAACCCAAGTTCTTTCCATTTCTTTCTTTATTTCTTTCTCTTATTAAAAAATCCAAAAACATTAAAAAATTCAAAAATCAAAAAAAATTGAAAAATTGAAAACAAACAAAAAAATATTTTGTTGAAGTTCATGTACATATTTCCTTGTGTTTTTGAGTTTGTGTGATTTTCTTTTCTAGATTGGGTTTTTCGACTACAACCATTGGGCGATTTGATAAGTTAGTAGCATTTATGAAGCCGGGAGATACTAGCCATGCTTGATTTTTGATTGGATTGCTTAGATGACTAGGTGGACCCCACCGAGCTCGAATCAAAACTCGCTCGGTTAAGGAAGTTTCTATTCCCCCTCCTTTTACTTGGTTTTCATTAAAATGCGGGTATCGCATGGTTTAAGTGTGGGGGTGGGTAGGTGGTTAGGGTCCGGGTGTCAAAAAGCATGTTTTGTTGTTCTTAAACTCGAGCGCACTTGGCGAAGTGACGCTTACTATTTGCGCATTTATATGGTTGAGTCAATTTTTGTGTCTTTTGAGTCGTTATTACATTGTTGAACAACTCCACGTGCTTGGAAGTTTGAATAGTTTACTTGTCGGGTTTTTGCATGTTTATGGCCTCTTGTGTGAAGGGTTGAATTTTTGTGCTTCGTCCAAACCCGCCTATATATTATATAATCAACATTTTCTCGTGAAAAGATTGC
>BMAC01000971.1:13743-31757 GCA_014905375.1 Phtheirospermum japonicum | reverse complement strand
AAATCCCTTGGAGAGGAAGTCATCGATTTGGCTTGCATTTGAGAGAGAGTAATACGAGCAATGCTTGACGATAGCGAGTTTATGTTGATATTATCATCGTATTAATAAGGATAAGCACAAAGGTTTCTCTTTTACACAATGTTCATTGCGTGTGCACTCTCGATTCTTTTCGTTGTTCGAGGACGAACAAACCGATAAGTGTGGGGTAGTTGTTTTGCATGTAATTGTTGTGTTTTTTCTTCGTGTTTTTAGATAGATTTTTATATTGATTTTAGTAGTTTTGAGTCATTTTTCGTTAAGTTTTTAGGTCGTTTTTCTTGTTTTATTGTTTTTCGTGTTTCTTGCCAACTTTATATTTAATTTGGTTTAATTGGTTCAATTACCTTGAGGTTTGGTGAAATTCTTGGGTTTTTATGTTCAAAATCTCTATTTATAGGCTAAGGCATTGAGGACCAAAATTCAGGCCAAGAGAGGCTCAAAAACGCACAAACATTCTGGAATGCCGGCTCTAGTCCGCGCCCGTTCGCGCCACCCGGCGCCCCGCCGCGCGTCAGCTCGCGCCCGCCCGCGCCTGCCCACGCCCGCCCGCAGTCTCTCGGCAGCGCCCGCTCGCGCCTGCCGCACCCGCCCGCAGTCTCTCGGCCAGCCCCCAGCGCCCCAGCGCGCCCGCATGCGCCCCTGAGCGGAGCGCCTGCTGCCATCGCGCCCCTCGCGCCTGCCCGCCAGCACCACGCCCTGCCGACCACCCGCGCCCAGCAGCGCCCAGGCTCGGCCATGGCCGAGCCTCATCGAGCCATGGTCGAGTCATCTCGACGCATATCGAGCCAGAATGTGCCAAGAAGCCAGCCATGGTCAAGGAAGGTGCCTCCAGGTCAAAATTGGTCAAACCCGGGAATTTCAATCCTTTTTGGCTACTTTGGCCCATTTAAACCCAATTAAATTAGTATAAATAGACTACAACTCTCATATTGTAAAGACACCTCTCATTTTCTCCCAACCCAAGCATGGGTTTGGGATTAAAAAAATCCTCTCTCTAGTTTTTAAGATCTAATTTCTCTCTCTTAGGTTTTTAGATTCAATCTCAAGTTTTGATGTAATTTCTTTTCTAGATCTAGATTTACTTTCATGCTTGACCTTGGGTTTGTAAGCCTAAGAAGAATCCAAATACTCCTTTGGATTGTTACTTTTGATGCAATTTAATTCAAGCTTGCTACTCTTTCCTTTAATTCAAGTAAGTTCCCTTTTAATTTCATGTTTTATGCTTTAATTCCATGCTTTGTTCTTCATGTTATGCTTTTAGCCTTAGCACCTTGAATTCATGATGAAACATATGAATTGGCTATGGAATCTAGATGACTGACAAATCTAGATCATAGATCGGCTCTTGGATCGTCTTGATTTTGAGTTTTTCCTATGCTTTATTTTGATTTTTATTTTTATGCCTTGTTTCATGCTTAATCTTAGATCTAGTCTTCATTACTTGTTATTTTTCATAAAGTTTTAAACTTTCCCGTCTATTTTCATTGCTTTATCCATCCATGCTTTCAATTTTAGTTAATTTGCTTTATTTGAGTTTTTATGCATTGTTGTACCTTGTGCTTGCATGCTTGTACTCGGTGAAACTTGTACTCGGTGAAACATTGCATTTTCTTGCTTATTTTCATTAATTGCTTGCATTTTCATGTTAATGCATCCGAGGAGGCATCCTACCAATTTGAACTTTCAATTCCTAGTGTAGTTTAGCTATTTTAATTGCTTTATTTTCATTTTCCCTTTATTTTTCCAAGCTTGAAACACATTGAATACTTCGATCGAATCGAACTCCGATAATACCAAGCCATGAACCCATTGATTTATTTCAACACCACGAAAACTCTTCTAACACCTGTACCAAAACATCCTCAACAATAACCAAAGGTTGCCTGATCGATCGATCCGCCAATTGGAGCCGCATCGTGGTTGGTTTCATCGTCCCAAGATCAAATTCTCGAAAGATAGAATATGGCATCAAATTAATTCTGGCACTAAGATCCAGTATTCCCCTTGCAGTTTTCCCATTCTCAAGTGAAATAGTGATACAAAAACTCTCGGGATCTTTTTACTTTGGTGTCAACGGCTTCTTGAAAATCACACTAGCCTCTTTCGTAAACTCCACGCGCTGGTTTGCCAAGCGCCTATCCCTTGAGGCAAGTTCCTTTAAGAAATTCACATAAGCTAGCATTGTCTTGATTAAATCTAAAAGTGGAAGGTTAATATTCACATTTTTCAGCAAATTATAAAGCTCCATGAATTTTTTGATTTCTTTGGCTGGACGTAGGCAACTTGGAAAAGGAACTGCATCAAGAATCGTGGTTGTGTTCTGTGCTGGCTGCGACTTCGATGACTCATCAGTTGGCGTTGGAGTAGGAACTCGGTTCGGAATTATCCCCTTAATGGTTACCAGAACATATCAATTTGGTGACTTGTGCATTTTGTCCACTTGTTTAGGTACATCTTCTTTAGGTGGAATCGATGTTGGAATTTAGGCCACCTCTTATTCTTCCTCATCTTGCCTGACGATGCCATTATCAACCTTCTTTCCACTTCTAAGGACATGGACATCTACGACCTATTTTGATTAACTTTGGAATTTCCCTTTTTCGCTCACCGTTTTTGCCACAGAGGCCGCTATTTGACCAACCATTACCTCAAAATTTCTCAACATTTTAGAAGGGTCATCTAATTATTCACCCTTCTTATTGACCTGCATAAGCAATTGCTCCATATTTTTCATATTCCTTGAAAGGTCATTTACCTGAACTGTTAGTTGTTCAAGTCCGTCTCGATTACGAATGGTCTTTGTGACTTGATTCTGCTGCCATACCAACAACTGATTGTCTAGATTTACTGGAGTAGGTGCTTGCCCCTTCGGAAGGTATTTGCTCAGTGGAGGTGCAGACAGGTACTGTGGGTCGATTTGCGGAGGAGCCAGCACATGATTCGGGTTCCAAAGACCATACTTGAGATTCAGGTGATCACGCCACCATGGATTGTATGTGTTCGAGTAAGGTATAATTCTTTATATATTTATATTCGGGATTAGGCGGTTGGTTCTGATAATTCTGGACGGTGTTAACTTCCTCCTCTTCTTCTTTGTCGAACGTTACTGTGCACACATTTGACAAATGCCCCGGTGCTCCACAATGACTACACACTTCAATGGCTTTTTTCGCAGAAGCTAGCTTGGCTCATAGGGCTGCCATCTCCTTGGTTATCTCCTTGAATCTCTTGTCATCTTCCTTCTGAGTTACAAAGACTTCATTCACCTTAAGTTTCTGAGGCCTAGAATTTGTTGGCTTGGATTCTTCGCTCATCCTCTCTAGAAACCTCTTGGCATCTGAAGTAGTTAAATCCCCAAAATCCTCTCCAAACAAAGTCTCAACTTGAGTCTTGTATATTGGTGACAATCCTTCATAGAAATAATGATTCACCAAAGAAGGGGTATTATTGTGATGCAGGCACGCTTGCAGAAGTGTGTTATATCTCTCCCATGCTTCGTGAAATAACTCACCATCTTGTTGATCAAAATTAGCTATTAGCCTCCTGTTTCCCCATTGTCTAGGCTGAATAAAACTGGTTCACGAATTCTCATAAGTCATATCTTAGTCGGTCAATGATCTCGACTCTAGAGAGAGAAGACAAGACTTAACTTTATCTTTCAGAGTTCTCGGGAAAAATATCATTTTCAACTCATCAAGATGAAGTCCCATGGGCGGTATTCTACTGACTCCGGCATAAAATTCTCGTATAAACTATAACAGATATTCATGAGCATGGCCATGAAAAGTTCGAAGCTATTTAACTTGGTGTGGTTTTACTTCAAAATCTCTAACGGTCCGTCCCAATATGATCGCAGAACAATAAGGTTCAACCTGTGGGCATGCCAAATCTCGCTGACGAGGCTCGCGTGCGCGTCGCAGAACTTCATTTCTATCATTAGGTCTCTCGTGATAATCTTTGTGCAAATTCCTCTCATCAAAACTATAACGGTTATTCTGGTTGTTCATCCATGCATCCACACGTCCATTTCTGGAGGGTGGTCTGTCATAATTATCAGCACGCTCGTTGCGCTGATCATCTCCTGCTCCCTCTCTGTCTGTATATCTGTTCTTCATATTCCACTGGAGGTCTTCCCAATAATCTCTGAGCTGTACTGGACCTCTAAGATGAATTGGCTCACTACCGTATTCTCCCCTATTGCGGCGTAGAAGGGGTCTAGGTGGCTCATTACCAGCGTTCTCATTATGAATAGATTTCGCTCTTCTTGACATTATTTCAAGAAACTCGTCACAAACAAAATCAATAGCGATGGAAGAATCACTTGCAAGAAGGGAAATAGGCCTTGATCTTGCTTGATTGGAACGGTGAATGTTGTCAACTAATGGTGGAAGCTCTGGGCGAAGTGATCATCTACCCTGTATGCACTAAACAACAGATCCAACGTACCGAATGGAAAAACTTTTCCTAAGTTCGATTATACAAATAAACGGATAAACAAAAAGTAATACTAACAAACATCTTAAAAACCTTTGTTTTTTTCCCCGGCAACGGCGCCAAAATTTTGATTCGAACTTTCCGTACCTACTTTTATAAATATGTTTGTCAAATGTTTAAAGTCCGCTCGCAAGAGTACGAGTTCGCTTGTAGGTTGATAAGTTTAAACCGAGTCGATTCTCAAGGAACAAACAATCGAAGTTTTCAATGTTTATTTAATCACAAATTCACACACGAACTTGTATAATCGGGGGTTTTTGATTTTATCAACTAAGAATTGAAAAGCAAAAGAAATTAATTAAAGCTAATTAACTTGAACTAATTATCTTAAACTATTTAACCAACTAGAATTTAAAAATATTAATTAACCTAAGGCTATGAACTAGGGTTTTGGAAATTAAGGAGCAATTAAAGATTGAGAAAAAAAATTTACCTTCTGAACTATGCCCAATTTGATACTTTGCCTCCTAAACTTTTATTTCGTACACTTTACCTCCTAAAGTGTACAAATTTTGCACTTAACCTCCTAAACTCCCATTTCTGGTAAAAAGTCTGGTCGGAGCTCACTCGTGTGACATGCACGTTAACGTATAAGGGGTAAAATTGACTTTCCATCCCCTCCTCATGACTCCCGCTCAAAACAATGGCACGTGAGCACTACATAGGTTCCAAATCCTACGTGTATACATATATTAATGTAAAAATTATATTAATAGGTCACACGAGTGCTCACGTGCCATTGTTTTAAACACGAGTCATAAGGAGGAGATAGAAAGTCGGGTTTACCCCTTATATGTAAGCGTGCATGTTACACGAGTGATCTCTAGCCAGAATTTCCATCTAAAACGGGAGTTCAAGAGGTTAAGTGCAAAATTCATACAGTTTAGGAGAGAAAGTGTACGGAATAAAAGTTTAGGAGGCAAAGTGTCAAATTGGGCATAGTTCAGGAGGTAAAAAAAATTCTCTTAAACATTAAAGCACCAAATTTATTTCAAAGATTATCAAGCATAAACGAAACGAAATCGAAAGATGAAAGATTACGAATTATATTAACTATGGAATCCAAAGTATCAAGCATCAAATAACTCAAGATCCAAAAAAAGAACAAATTATCTTAAATTTAGAATTAACTAAGAACTTAACTAGAAAGCAATTAAAAAGGTTTAGAGTACTTATTGGATCAATAAAAGCATTAAATCTCCAGCTATTCCGGAGAAATAACGATGATCTCGATCGAAGAATGAATCATGGATAAAGGAAAGAGTTTTAGCATTTGTAATCTCGAATCTTCAATCTCGATCTTCTATCTACGTAACGGGCGGTGGAAATGGGTTCTCTCTGCGTCTCGGGACCTTAGAATATTTGAAAACACTACCCTATATGAATTAGATAAGGGAATATATATGTTTCCAAAACTTGGAGCACAAGTTTCCTTGTTAATTCCCGATCTGGGACTGTAACAGTTACCTTAGTAGTAAGGGTTACCGCTACCGCTACCGTTAGCCGCTTGCTGAAACTCTCTGCATGTTTCTAACAGTGGTACTAACGGTAAGGCCAACCGATACACCCATAGTTAATATTCTTTGAAGCCTCCTAACGGTTGATCTAACAGTAATGAGATCGTTAAGCTCACCATTACACCTTGCAGTTTCCTCCTAAATGTCAAACTAACGGTGAAGCCACCGTTAAGACTGTCGTTAACATCCTTCTGCAGTCTCCTAACGGTTGTGCTAACGGTTAAGAAACTGTTACTCTCACCGTTAATCAATTCTAGAATCTTTCTGTCATCTTTTAGCGGTTGTGATAGCGGTAGAATAACTGCTAGGGTTTAGCGGTAAGAGCTACCGCTAACCCTACCATTAAGGGGATAAATTTGCTAATTCTTTGCCGAATCGCTCATTTTCGTCTCTCGGTTCTTGTAAAGATTTGCAAACTTCATCTATTCAGTGTTGAGCTCCTTCAGTTACTTATCCGTATGGGGAAAAATAGAGAATAGTCACCCAATTGCATCAATAATGATCAAAAAATGGTTTAATAAGCTGGAGATAAGAAAATACAAAAATATGCTTAATCTATCCAACTTATACCAAAACTAATAACAAAACTAACTAAAATACTAACCAAATATGTACAAAAGTTAAGAAAAATTCATGTGAATCAAGGGGGTATAGGGTAATTATAAGGGTCGAAAAAGACCTCGGAATACATCCTTAATTAATTTGTTCCATCATCGCACCTGAAATGCATGTCCACTATCAAGTCTTGTGTAGCTATAGTGCTACACAATTTCATTTACATCGGCCTTGTCGTTGTCATTTCGGGTGCCTCTCCAGTGTTTTACCTGAATTCCACACATGACAACTAACTTGGGTGGCAACTCATGTGTGTCTTCTTCTCACTCTTGGCCCTTCATAATAACCAAATTAGACTTTGGCGTTTTCATTATAATTGTATATCTATCTCTTATATTTTCGTGTCTTGACTGAATCACCTCGATCGAACTTAGTATGAGAGTGTTATGGCTCAAACAAAAAATAGTTGTAGCATATCTTTTCCAATTCTTCAAAACTTTATTACCTTAGCTCCCGTTACCGACTTCTACATGTATTTGTTTCTTCCTCGCTCATCCTTTGATCATCTAATATGGGTTTTTCAACGCATGTAATTCTAAAAAGTCTAAAAAAATTATTATTTTATCTATGAAAACACAACAAGAACACCAAAAGCTTAATATTTTCAAAGAATTAAGAAAAATAAAGAATCGCATGAAAATTGTACGTTTGGACTAATTATATATAACCTTAAAAACACGTAAGTTTGCATGTGAACTAGTGGGGTACTCTTTCCTCTACAAAGGTGTATCCCACAAGAGTAGGTTTACTTTCACAGGTTTTAATGAGGGCTTTTCAGTGATTTTAGCTAGTTCACTGGCATTGGGATCCTCATGTAATCACACTTTTCTCCTGGATTATATATCTTCTAATGTATTTAAATAAACTCAAAATCTTGTGGAAGAAATATGGAGAAAGAAGATCTAAAATCACAACAAATCTATCGACTCGTCTTGAGTTCTTATCGTCGATTCTTCTATTATATGGATGGAGTGTGATTTTACTCTCTGTATTATGGGACCTTGAAACCTAATCCTTTTTTAATGTGGACTCTCATGGGGCTTTTATAATGCTTCATTTCCTTTCAAGACTTGGAAATTTGCATTTCCTACGCACGAACCATCACACATGACCCATTGGTTGTTGGTCATATCGTTCCAATCTTTCTAACACGCACGACCATACACATGGCACTCTTGATCATGTGTGGGATCATGCGTATGCCTCATCTCCCTAGTTTCACACCACACACAACATTGCCTCTTGCGCCAGGTTGTGAACCTAGCGTGGGGTCATGCATCGCCATCTAACTTTGTCTATCTTGGTCTATTTTAACTCTATTTTGGCTCTTCTCGTCCTCATGCATCCTATGATCATATGGGTAGGGTTTGACAATGCTATTTATCCAACCAAACTCAAAAACCCATCATCTTACATGAAAACTCAACAAAAATGAGCAAAGCGTAATATATTCGAAGAAACATGAATTAAAGCACAAGAACATGATATATGCACATTTAGACCATCAATATTTAAATAATAACAAAAAATACATGCAATATCACATTGAACATCCCGATCAATGCCCAAACATCCACAAACATCATCAAAACAAAATTGGGAAACAATTACAATAATCTCAAATGAAGAATCGAGAACGTCATTCACCAAGTTTCATGACTCGTCCAATCCTCAAACATGTTTCCTCAATATCATAGTCAATGTCGTTTACCACGAACCTTACCACATAAACTGAGAAATAAATTCTCAACTCCCAAGTGTATAACGACGTGTATATTCTCAAATAAAATAAATATTTGTAACTACCACAAGATTTCATTCAATGTTACATCTCCACTAGTACGCATGTCCATGATTTGTAAATCATAATTTACTTAATTTAGGTTGTAATGAAGGCTCTTTGGAGAAGGTAGGAAAATATGTATAAAGTGGCTCAACTCAAACATATAGCTTGCTAAGTACAAGAAAACAGAACTTGGCTGTAAGTTAAGATTTGAATCTCTAATCATCAAATTTAAAATCTGAGATTCTCATCAAACTAAATCCCAAGCCTTTAATATTTGGTCCAATCAAATCATTCTAGAGAAAGTCCCTTACAAAAAACAAATTCTCCCCCTTCCTTTTGTTTTCCTATATCCTTTTTTTCAATACAATAGTGATCTTTGACTTTTTTTTAGAAAATACAACACTTCACAAATTTTCCAACACCAGTTTTAAATTCACTTCACCAATAAAATAGTTCTCAACCTTTTCATTAATAATATAAACTTTCGTGCTCAAGGGTATAAATACGTCAACATAACAATATAAGTGACAAAAAAAGAATAGGATAAAAGGCTCAAACAGACTAACTAGGGGAAAATATTAAAAAGTAAATAAAAAGGCTATCAAATAATGCCTAAGATCATTTTCACAAACCAATGTACAAAATGCAAACTCGATAATGATACCCAAGCAAGTTTTAGAGAAAACACAAAATGAATGATATACTCTCTTGAATGAACACAAAAAATCATGAAAGGTTCATATTTTTTATTTATTATTTTTCTTAGTGGCTCAAAATTTCACAAGTTGTGTCAAATGGTTATCATTTCAAAAAATCTCAAAAGCTTCGAAAATGGTTATCATTCCTCAAATTGATCAAAGGCACATAATCAATATTATCAAGCATGCAATCATTCCCTATAAATAACAAGAGTCAAACCAACGACTTAACGATTATCCTAAGAAAGAAATAAACATAATAAAGAAATAAAACCTAACAAGTAACTATATGAATCTAATATGCCACTTTTTCTTGACTCAACAAAAAAGCATATTCACCCCTTAAACAAAATTATATGAGCAAAGAAAGGCAAAGAGTAGAATTATGAAAAAGAGTTAGAAATACGTACATACGCCCTTCCGGTAGGGCGGCACACCAGAATCATCCCTTGGGAAATGCATCCCATACACGATCTCTGTATCACGTCCCTCGGCCTCAATATTCCACCATGATCTCTCCATCGAACCTTTCATCTCACGAGTCTCTACCACTGTGTTTCATTGACTTTGTTCCTCCCGAAAGAAAGTCCATCCTTAAGGACCTTGTCATCTCAAAAACCCCAAGTCTCTCTTCACCTTGGCTAGAACCAATGGCTTAAGATCCATTATCTCTATAACATTTATGATCATCGTGACTCAATCTCTCTAAGGGTAAACCACCACATCACCAAACATGTTAATCTCATGCTCGTCCACAATAGACACATCCTCATCCATCTCCAACTCACTACAACCACCACCATCATCATCATCATGCACCGACTCCCAGGTTGAATCTCTCATTCGAAAGAGGTGGTGGTAATAAAACATACTTCGTAATCATGATCGCTTGATGGGCCTCCGTATCTATTCACCAATTAATCTACTCCGCAATATCCATTAAGGAGCCATTCGAAAATGGGAAACTCATTTCTCCTATGGAGAAACCAAATTTGAGAGCCCGTTATCTTAATAGTTGTCATCAACATGAAAGCCGCCAAGCAACAGAGTTTTAGCCCTCGAAATAAAACGGCCCCATTCAAATAAATTAAAAAATTCACGGTAAAATTTGAATGATTATGCCTCTAATGCAAATGTTGCTGGCAGTAGCATTCGCCACATTACACACATGCTCTAGAAAAAGACAACCCACCTTCACTCGATCACATCATATGGCCGCATAAAAAACTTCCAGATCGCGCTCCCCAGTCACCTCGATCCACGTCGGGCAAACGACATCTTTGCAAACCATTGGCTTTTTGAGCAGGTTCCTGATATTCACACTCTTGGCCTTTTAAGCCACATAAAGTAGATAAACTCTTACCTCCATCTTCGTGAATTATTTCCAAAACTCTTATTACAAAAAATCCTCAAAGTTAAACAATATTACCATCAATTTTGACCATTATAATGATGTATTGATCTCATACATCATCAATGTTTTACGCTTGCCTCCTAATTGGAATTGGAAACCAGTGGCTTATCACCATGTAAGCCCAATATACTCCAATGAACTCGAAATATGAAGAGTGGGGGTAAGAAAAGTGTCACACCGGCATTGCATAAAAAAAATTCATATGAGGCCACTACGTATTACCATCATATATCCTCTCAATCCCAAAACAACATCATGTAACCTTCATTGACGTGTCGAGTGGGCACCACCTTCCTCATGTCAAGAACCGCAAAACAATGGGTATTTTCTGGCTTCCTTAAGATAAATTCCAAGTCCCTCAAGTTGGGAGGCACATTTTGAGACATGTTCACAATATACAAGAAACATGACAACATCATAATCCCAACATTAATAATTCAAACAAAAAGAGACAAACATGCAAAATATCACACAATTCAATAGGACGTCCAAATTAAAACGAATTGGCGGAAATCACACATTCTTTGACGATTATTTTTTCCACGAATAAATTTTTGTCATAATATGTTAATCAATAGTGATGAATTTTATTTTAGTTTTTGTCATTGAAAAATACATTTACGACAATATTTATTTTTGTCATTGTTGATCTAGATTTTCGTCACTAATTCACTTACTTGATGACGATTATATGAAATTTGTCACAATAATGGAATAAAAAAATATAGTTAAGAGAGAAACATTTCGATGATGAACTTGTAATAAAATGTGACGACGATTGGTGTCACAACAAGTTTTTATTCGTGACAATACTATATTTTGTCATTATATTCTCCATGTAAAATGGTGACGACATTTAGTGTCACAATAAATCTCTTTTCATGACAACGCCATATTTGTCATTGCACCAAGAAAATAGTGAGAACATTATTTCAACATCAAAGTGTTATTTAGTGACCACAATATGAGTTTGTCATTCACACCAAGATTTAGGAGGAGACTCTTTGAATAACAAGTTGATAATAATTGACGATGACATTTGGTATCATTACATAAGCATCATTTTTTTCTCATTATTTTCTCCAAATTCGGAAGTCAAACTGGTCATCAAATCAATGTTAATTAATTGTAATTAGTGTGTGTGTATGTATGTATGTATGTATACATCATCCATATATCTTGATATTTATGAAATACTTATATAATAATAATACTAATAATAATAATAATAATAATTTATAGATAAGATAGTAATAATAATCATTATATTCAATCAACCATTTAATCTAAGGAGACAAAGTATTTGGACATCACTCATTAATTCCATTGGCCTCATAAAAAGCCAATAATAATCTAACTGTTGGTACCATTTGTATCTACCTATTCAAAAATACTCAATATTTATCATTATATTAGTAAATAATTAAATCACATTGATCAATTTTAGTAAAACTAAAAAGGTAATACAATTCAATTGTACCAATTGTACTTCTTATTTCTTGAATAATTTATATTATTATAATTTTACAATTACCAAATTAACCTTTAATAAGAATATTCATAATATTTAAAATTCAAAATGGAAAAGAATTATAAGATTATTTAAATAAATATGAAATTTTATATTTTAATTAAAAATACTTATTAAATAAATCAAAAAAGTATAAATAAAAGTAAAAAAATCAAAATACTTATTTTTTTTTTAAATAAGAAATCTAAAAAATTAAAAACTTATAATAAAGCTCTAAATATTTATTTAGTAAATCTAAGAAAACTTATAAATGTTATAAGGTAATATAATAAATCAGAATAAATTATGAAGTCCAAAAATTAAGTATAAAGTTACATATTTTATTTACAAATATTTATTAATTCAAATTTAAAAATGAAACAAAATTATGAAAATAATAAAGATTATAAATATTAAAAAGTAAATATCATTTTTCTAAAATTTGATAGAAATATTAAAATTATATTTATATTAAATATTGTTAATTTAAAAAATAATAAATATTTACAAAATATATCATAAAAATATCAAAATATACTTTAGTTCTAGTTAATTATTGATAAAATTTAAAATGAAAGAAAGTAGAAAAATCAGAAAATCATAAAATAAAATAAATAATATAAAACAAAAGAATATTTAAATATTTTAAAAACATATGAAAATATAATTAAAAACTAATTATATTCTAATAATTATTTTAAATTTTTAAATAAAAATAATAATAATAGAAATATAAATATTACGAGATTATAAAATATATTGGAAATTACCATGAAGTAACTTAAATGTATCAAAATCTAAAAAGTTATTTATATATTTAAAATGAGAAGAATGATTTAAAAATAAAAACATTATAAATATTATTAAATAAATAAAATGTATTTAAAAATTGATAAAAATATATTTATTTAAAATTAAGTTCTAATTAATTTGTTCTTAAATCTAGAAATAGAAGAATATATGAAATATTATAAAAGTAAATTACAAACTAAAAAATGAACCAAAAAATACTTAAAAATTGAGGTGTAGTATCAAAATTAATTGAACGCTTTTGTAGCCTATTTCATTATGGTTATTATTATGTAATCAAAACTTTAATTAATTCATAATTTGGCACCATAATTTTAAAATACATTATTTTCTTGTTTATCTGTAGTGTTTTTACTTAATTAAAAGGTTTCATTTATTTGTTACACATATTCACAAATAAACTAATTATAATTCATCATGTTCTTTTTTTTATTAAATATGTTATGAGATTTATTTAAAAATGATTTTTTTTTAATATTTCTCATGTTTTAACTTTTGTTTTGTTTTCAAATTTATTAAGTTTATATAAAAAAGAATTATAATCTATCATGAACTAATTTAAAAAGAATTTGAGTTTGACTAAAGTAAAATCACATGTTTGTGAGTATAGAAAAAAAAATTGTGACTATTTTACATAGTGTAGGAATAAATATAATAATAAATAAATAAACTTATATTAGATAAATAAATTAGTTAAAATAGAAAGACTTTGGGGTACTATACACATTCTACCATATGGTCATGGAGTTTGAAACCACATTCTTATATTTCAATCATAAATATTTATTTTTTATGTTTTTTCTATTTCTAAATAATTACTAAGAACTTATTTATAGACATTTTATTTATTTCAACTAATTTATAATTTCTTAGATTAGTTGTATATGTTCTATGGGGTTGTTTTTAATAAGTTCAATAAATTTCATTTCTAAAGTCTGAAATAATATAAATAAGTTACGAAAATTTATAATTTAATTTGTTTTAATATAATTTTAATAATTAATTAGGAATAACTAAGAGTCCACCGGTGTGAGAAGAATGATAATGTTGAAGATTTCCATCCCAATCTTCTTGTGGAATACGTCTACACAAAATCATATCGACACATCGCTTGAACAACAATGTCTCACCCACATATAAAGACTTCACATCACGGAGGAACTTTTTCTTTAGATAGTTGACATGTCTGGAGATAATGCAAGCTAGAAATAAATGATATCGGCAAACCAAGAGACCCTTGCTTCCACCATAAAAAGTCGCTTTTCTGAAAAATCCTTCTTGATGCCCTCAATCTTTGGTGCTCGTCTTTCTTATACTTGAGCAATGATAGATGATCAGCTACAATGTTCTCACACCCTATCATACCTCAAATATCCAAATTAAACTCATGTAATAGATCCAATGAATGAATTGATGTTTAAAATCCTTCTAAAAAAATAAGTACTTAATAGCTGCAGGGTCAGTGTGAACTATTGTCTTTGTACAAAATTTGTCAAAGGCATAGACAATCATCAACATCACTTTCTCCATCATCGTGTAATTTTGTTAGGCCCCATCAAACATCTTGCTCGTATAGAGATAGCTCGGAAGAGCTTCTTGCTTCTTTGTCCAAGCACTGCGCCAAAGGAAAAATAACTAGCATCACACATGATCTCGGAAGGTTGCATCCAATCAGTCACCACTAGAATAAGTTTCCTCCATGCTAATTTCAGGTATGGAATCAGAAGTACTTATATCTTTAAGATCGACCACCCAATTGAGGGCTTACAAGTATGTAAAACCTAAAGCAATTTATCTAAGTGAGTATAGGTTAAAGAGGGGGAAAATTGTTTTTTTGCTCCATTATGTTTGGTAAAAATTATCAGAAAATGTACAAAATTATTCAATACGGGCTTAATGGCTGACGTGGCATGATCCAATATTTATTTATCAATTTTTATTTAATTTTAATGCAGAGAAATTAAAAAAGAGCCTGGAATACCTAAACTACCCCCAAACCCTTCACATCCCTCCCTATCTACTTGGTGTCACTTTGACTGCAAATTGCCCTACGAATTAAATCGCCCCAAATTAATCAATGCTTTGGTTTGCTTGGAAGTCTCGATCTCTAATTGGACACTTCAATTCAAATCCACTTTATTTAATTAGAATTGAAAATTTAAAATATGTATTGCAGATAACCCTCCTATTTTGTGGCGATCCATTGAACCCACCCCTCCTCCTGCTGGGCATATGTGGCAGTGACGAATTGCTAATGGCAGGTCCACAAAGTATTTCCCTAATGATCAGTTGATGAAGGGCCTGAGCTTTGAAATTTCTAATGGCAGGTCCACAAAATATTTCCCTAAATCTTGGTTAAACACTTTTCTTCTGGATCTATCATTTGATGCTCCTATTTTTGTCTGCGATCTTATCCATTCCGACGGGATCCACTGGAACACCTCTCTTCTGGATCAATTCTTCTCTCCTCGAGATGCTAGGAATATTTTGAAGATTAAATCAATTATAATTCTGTCAATGATAAAGCTTAGTGGCATTTGGAGAAAAATGGATCCTTCTCTCTGAAATCTGCTTACTTTGTACAAATCAAGGAAAAAGTTTCTTCCTTCAATAGAATTGAGAGCAGCTCCTCATTTGAAAAGCTTCAGAACTTATGCTCTGGAACCTGGAATCTAAATTGCAAGGAGAAAATCAAGCATTTTTTGTGGAATGCTTCTCAAGTTGTTTGTCCGTTCATGTTAATTTCCTCAAAAAAAGATGGAGTGGTGATTGCACGTCATTTTGTGGGGAGGAAACTGAAATCTTGGAGGAACCTTTTCTTTGACGGCATAATATAAGAGTTGTCACTGTGTGGAAAATTACTCCTGTCCAGTTGGAGTAAACAAGAAATTGATCAAAAATGCTTTAAAAGTTGGCGGAGTCAAATCTTATGGTCTTAAGAGAGAAAAATCCATTGAAGACAGAATTCAACTAAGTTCTTGAAAACATGTGGTTGTTTGACAAGAATTGGATCCCGGAGAAAACGGTTGTGGAAATGGCTGTGGCGGAATGGATTGAATTCGAGAATGTAAAGGGTTTGGGGGTAGTTTGGGTAGTTCAGGCTTTTTTTTATTTTTCTGCATTAAAATTAAATAAAAACTAATAAATAAAGATTGGATCCTGCCACGTCAGCCATCAAGCCCGTATTGGATAATTTTGTACCTTTTTTGATGATTTTGCCAACTTCGTGTATGTATTTTAATAGTGGACAATATCTTAGTCCAAAATTAGAAAGTGGACAACATAATGGACCAAAAAAGTAATTTTCCCTTAAAGAGAAGGATACAATTACTAGATTCATACTATTATAATTACCAAGACAAGCGTACATGAGATGAGCTGCTAATGCCTTAAGTTCAGAGGAACCCAGAATTATTTTTACACATGCATGACTTTACAGACAACCCTCTGGTCATGCATCAACTTCTTTCGCAATTGCATCAACACGCATGACCTCCTGCTCTGGCACGAACAACCCTCTTATTCGTTTGTTGGGTTATGTGTTCATCGCTGTGCAAGAATCCAACCTCTACGATGCACGACCGCCATAGTCATGTGCGATGACTAATGATATAGTGCACTATTAAATAAATAAGTTTGAGATCTTCCAGCATTAAGACGTGACCAATCAAAGTGATTGTTATGTTTGATACACAAAAGACAAAATGAAGAAAACAAAATCTATTCTAAACACCCGATCAAGTATTTTGAGTTTTTGATTTTATATCCAAAGCAAGAATTTATATAACGAGAAATTAAATGAAAGTATTTTAAAGATGAAATTTTAAAGAAGGCATTTTAAAAAGCAAAAATTTAAAGAAAATGATTTGAAAACCAATAAAACAAGAGTCTAGGGCTCATCTCCACATTCAATTGATAGTATATCGAACACTTAAAATAGAAATCGGGATTGTCAATCCTAATTCTTAATTAAACACCCAACAAATTGAAAAACAATTACTTCAACTCATCTAGGCACTAGCCCAACTAGACATGTCCTATAAAATGCGAAATAACAAGAAATTGAAACAAGAGCAAGCAAGAACAATTAACATGCAATTAGAAACCATAACAAGAAATTAAATAAATAAAGACATTAAATTCGCAAAGCACACTTGAGATTGGAAGGAGATTTAACATGAATAGCCTAAAAGAACCACAAAGTTTGACTCCTTAAGGACAATAACAATAAATTAAACCTAGATCTAGAATGTAATTAAAATCAATGGAAATAATTTAAAAGTAAATTAAAATAAAAGATTAAGAAAGCTTACTAAATAATAAAAGAAGATCTCCAATCCGTGCACATAATTAAACCAAAAGTTCACATATTTAAGTGAAATAACAAAAAAGAAATCTAGATCCAATAATCAATTTTGAGAGAAGGAAATCTCCCAAACATGAAGGAGTAGAAAAATAAAATCTGGAAAATAAACTAGAGTGTCCTCAAGTGTGTATAAAGAGTGTTCTATATATAAGGACAAACAGGAACAAAATGGGAAAACAGGCCACATGAGGTGACATGGCTGAGGTTTGTGAAATTTGAAGTATTTTCAATGCTTTATTTCATAAAATTCTAGAGGCTACGCGTATGATTTTCATGTTACTTTATTTGTTTTCCCAATTCTTTGGAAATATCACACTTTTGATATTTTTGTTGTTTTTCATAGTTAAGTTATAGGCTTTTGAGCCTTTTTGTAGCACAAGTGTTGACAACTCCAATTTAAGTGACCAAAGAAGACATAGGGATAGAATAAAAAAGAAAAGAGTTTAAACGTGACCAAGAATATGGAATAAGAGGCATAGATATAAAAGGCAAGAAGGCTTAAATACTGTATTTCCACTCATAAGTAGACGTGCACAAACGGTTATAACCGGCCGGTTAATTAACCGCCGGTTAATAACCGGTCGGTTAATTAACCGGTTTAGGTCTAACCGTAACCTAACCGGTTGAGAACCGGTTAAGGTTACGGTTAAACCGGTTAACCGACCGGGCGGTTAACTGGTTAACCGCGGTTAACCGCCAACGGCTAGTTTTCCTTTTGAATCTCAGCCGTTGATCATCAACGGCTAGTTAGTCTTAGCCGTTGAT
>BMAC01000970.1:360171-384692 GCA_014905375.1 Phtheirospermum japonicum | reverse complement strand
AAAGGCAAAAGGGGGAGATTGTTGAGGAATTTATTCTTGGCAATAATTCCTATTTTGTTATTTGCCTTTCTTGGGCACGAAAATAAATTAGGGAACTAGATTTAGGACAATTTTATGTTTCCTAGTTTATGCACAAGACTTTAATTATTCATAGATTGTGTTTAGGATTTGTTTTTAGGATTTTACCAAGTTTAGGATTCTTAGTTGTCTATTTAAGACACAAGTAATCCTACACTTCCATACACGTTTTTAATAGGGATTTACGCACGGAATTCTTGGAGGAGAATTGACGCAAAAAGACGCACAAGAAAGGAAGAAGAACACGGTGAAGAAAACTACTTGGAGCCAACGTTCGTGAGTAACAAGACCTTGGAAGTTGCGTGACCAACCGAAGAGATCTTGCCATTCCGACAACAAGTATTTAGTATCAAGCTTCTTGATATTTAGTTTTCATATATTACTTTATTATTGTGTATTGAACGTGAATCGAAAGTAATATAGTTTACGGGTTTGTACACCCAAGTTCACAAGTATTTACTTGTGAACTGATTTTGTTTAATCGTGTTCTCTATTTTTATTTTCCGCTGCACTTTTATATTCTGTTATCGATGTTGATAATCTGATGTTGATAACATTGATTAACAACATCGTGAAATCTGAGAATTATTCTTATATCCATAGACCTTCTAATTTAACAAATATAAATACTAATTAACCTTACAAATTTACGTGGACCAAAATCCTATGCAGTGCGAATAGTGTCTATTAAAACATTAGCAAATATAATATTGATACGAAAATTAGGTATAAAAATAATAATCGTACTTACTTAGAACAATATAAAATATTACACGAAAATCATATGCAGCACAAATGATTATGCTTATTAGAAGAACAGAAATCATATGCAGCACAAATGATTATGCTTAGTAGAAGAACACAACATATCAAGCGCAAAAAAAGGCATGAATATTCAAAAGAAAAACAACAGCCAACAGTCGATCTTTCGGTTTTAATTTTGTAAAACCTCCATTTGAAACATTTTTTACTTTAATAAAAAGAAATAGAATCGAAAAAAAGAAAAGAAAGGAAATGGGAAAAAAAAAATTGTTAAAAATCAAAAGGCAAAAGAACGGGCCAATTTCATCCTTCTCCAACCTGACTGTGGGCTGCTGTAATTCAGCAAATGACAAAACCTCTAATGGACCGAAAAGCCCATATCATTCCCCTTTTACCCAACCCGGGAACATCTTCAAAGTTTCTCTCTTTTTGACGGAACATTTTCAAATTTTCTAAATCATAAATAAGCCCCGCACATTTCTTTTCTCACTCTCTCTCTCTCCCTCAAGAAGTTGTAAATTGCAGTACGATCAGTAACACGTTCACAGATCGGCGGCGAGAGATGGCCCCAGCGAAAGCGGCGGCGCGTACAATATCCCAGCAAGCTTTCGACGAAATGGTACAGGAAAACATAGACGACCTCGGCTTGGACCCCACCGAGGCTCTCGAGGATGCCATCCAAACCCTCACTCTTCAAGGCGTGGATCTCTCCGGTTCGTATTTCCGATTGAATTCATGCTAATTATTTCCTCCAGTTCTCTCCGACTTTATTTTCTTCTTAATTTTGTTTTCTAGGTATTGTGACCTGCGTTCCTGGAGAAAGCAATCCAGTGATGGATTGCTTGGGAAAATTGAAAGAGGAGGAGGCATTTCCAGAAATTAAGAAACTATTGGATGAATTAAGTGTTTTGTGCGGTGATAAAGGATTGGCGGCAATTGCGGCCAAAAATGGAGCGGTGGAGCTGGTGATTTCTATTTGTTCAAAGCTGCGAGACGAGCGTGATCGGGGTTTGGCTTCTGGATTGAATGCCATGGCTTCTGTACTTCATGGTATAAACTCATTAACCCATTGCATATTATCAGGACTGAAAATTTAAGGAACTCAATTAGAATTTACTTCTGAATCAAATTTGGGTAGATTTTTTCGTCAAATCCAATTTATGAGTGAATAGAAACACAATCACCTGTTTAAGTAGATGGAGCTGTGAAAATAGGCATGATTGAGTAAATTAGGTCATACAGATACCAATAGTTCATATCAAGATCGCCCTATTATATTAAGGATTAGATTGACAATATTGGGTTTAGTTTGCTGGTTTGTATATTTCTACATCCATATTGTGCTTGTGCAGATCTTCAAAGCTCTGAAAGATTTAAGGAGAATGGTGGGCCGAAGATTGTTGTGGGCATTTTGAGCAATGAAAGAGAAGATGAGAAGATCTTGGATGGTTGTTTTTCGGTCGTTGCTGCAGCTGCGACCGGCAACGAAGTTCTTAAGGAGTCGTTTATAGATTTGAAAATCGACGAGCTAATAGTCCAGATTCTGAAAGAACACAAAGGAGAGAGCATTCCAAGCATATATGATGCTATACGAGTCATCTTGTCATCCGATGACTATCGCGTTGTAGCCTCACAAGTACTGGTTTTAAGACATAATCTATAATTTTGTGTACTATCCCTGTATTGTTTAGTGTGAACTAACTCGATTATTTCAGGTTTTTGGTTATGCTAGAAAATTTGCAAAGTTAGGAATTGCGGAGGTTCTTGTAGATTCGCTCCGTGAAGGACTCAATACCCCTTGCCTAATATCAGCGAGCATTGCATTGAAGGTTGTGGCTGTCAACGTAAGTTTTCATGTATCTGCGTCGTATGTTAGGTTACTTGTGTAGATATGGTGACTTTTAATAATGAGATTGATGTCCATTCATCGGAAAAGATATGTGAGCAATATTTCTTGATCAAGATTCTTTCATCAAAAGCATGATCTACAAAGCTAAATCAAAGATGAAAATTACTAAAATTTGCCTTAAGTTGTCACTGTAAAATAATTTCTGATTTTTGGAAAATCTTCAATAAGGTATGCCTTTATATCGAAGTTTGACATTTATTTTATTTTTTCAAACCTTCTTTTGTTACAGGATGAAATTTGCAGGTCCATTGCTTATAGTGGAGGTATAGATGTGATTCTCAGGTGCCTTGACGATAGTGGTTTACAGGGCAATAGTGATGTGGCAAAAGCTTGCTGCTCTCTGTTGTCTAAGGTGTGACGCTAAACGTCATTTATCTTCTATTTCGTCATTCGAATCACTGCTGCTATTTTTCATTCTGCTTGGTTATAGTCTGAATACATCACTGGTTGTGTCCTAACAAAATGATAACTTGCATTGAAATGTATATCTTTTAATATCTCTCGATTCATGTAGCCTTTTCCCATTGCTAACTGTGTCCTCCCTAACTATGTGTGTATACTTTTTTCCTTCATGAGATTAATGTTAATCTTGCTTTTGTTATCAATGTTCTGTATATTTCCAATCTTTGCACTCACTGCTCTATATAACTTTAAAGAATGTCTTAAATGATAAATCATGCCTTTAATTAGCTTGCAGGAAGTGATGCGAATAAGAGCGCCATTGTCGAAAAGGGAGGCATGGATAGGCTTGTAAACCTTTCAGCAAGATTCTCTGATGATCCTTCTGTTCTGCAGGAGGTAAAGACTAAGTTGCCCCTGTTTAATGATTTTAAGAATTGTGTCATCAAGATTTAGTTTCATCACTTCATATTGGTTTCTTGTGCTGAGTTCCTAAATCATGATTATTCGTTGTACTTTCTCCGTCCCAAAAAAGATAGGTTTGCGGTTGGTTATTTCACATATTTTAAGAAAATGTTGATTGATATAGTTAAAAGTATTGCATATATGCAGATAAATGAAGGTGTATTGTGATTTTAATATAATTAAATAGTAAATGTAGCAACAATCCTTTCTTTATGGGACACCCGAAATACTAACATGGCCTATCTTTTGGAGTTATGTCTAATTTATCCTGACTTGAAGTTCCTACGACACTCAAAGAAAGTAATAAATAAATAATATATATGTAAAAGAAAAAACAGTCAAGGAAAATAGTACTAACCATAATGAAATTATAGGGAATTATTGCTAACTGTGAACATAGTTCTTTTGACATTACATTCAGATGCAATTTTGAACTTGTTTTGGAAACCTGAAAACATCAGATATTTACTTTGCTGAATGTTGCTTTGATTGGGACAGGTCATGTCCATTATATGTACTCTATGTTTGAGGTCCCCCGAGAACGCAGCTCGTGCTATTGAGTCTGGAGCCGGGGACCTTGCTTTTCAAGCTATGCAGAAGTTTCCAGAGTCGGATCTACTGCAAAGGAACTCGTGTTTCATGATCAGAAATCTCGTGGTTAGAAATCCAGAAAACAGGTAAATCGACTTGTTTGGAAAACTTGATTATAATATATGAAGCCACTTTGTAAGATGCTTAAGTTAAAGCCACTTTATGGTATACAGAAAACTTTTACTTGGTAATGGCATTGAGGATCTAATCAGAAGGGCAAAGCAGAGCCACAAGGGCTGCAAAGCTGCTGCCACCGATGCACTCAGAGACTTAGGCGTCAACAATTACAACTCTTGAGCTTGCTTGCCATCAACACATGATGCCATTATTAGAAATAGAATCGATCATCTTGTATTTGAACATATTGGATAGATTCTCGAATGTGAGGTATATTGTTACTGTAGCAGCTCTGTGATATATACGCTTTCTCATCTTACGTGAGACTTGCTCTTTTGTTAATAGGGTGGCTTGGTTTTATTTATTTTCTTCGGGTGCACATTGGATAAATCTCTCGAATTTAACGCAATAACTAACATTAATAGGCAAATAAAAATGTCTATATCATGCAATGTAAAAATAATTACCCAATCAACGGAAATTGAAAAAGATGATTAGTGTTATAATTGTACGTATCAAATGAGTACATATTTCAAAATCAACCAATTAAATCCATACGCTCACCCACGGAAAAAAAACACAACTTTTTTTCTTTGCTCTTTTTGTTTAGCAAATTTGAACCGCCCGGTTCGATCAACTCGCTTTGCACCAATTCCAATTTACATGATAGATCTGGTTTTCTAAAACATGGGTCGCGGGTCCCATTATTGAGGAACAAAGTGGAGCGCCAAACTATGCTACCAACTCCCAATAGCATAAAGCGGTGGGAAAGGCAAGGTTGGGATTATCGTCAAGGCTGAATACGGCGGCGTATCCCCGTTGGTGGCCATATTCCTCGACAAAAAAGCTGCAATCACATGGTCAAAGTCAAACCCATCTGAGGGAATCTCTGTACCCAACTCCCGTGCGCATCACGTGACATGATTAGCCCAATATGCCATATTAGTTAACACTTCCACCAATATGTTATAGTAAGTAATAATTACACTATATAATATACTAATGGTAAATGTAAATGTAATACTACATATTAGCATTTTTTATTCAATTCTCGTTCGGACAGAATAAATCAAAGTGAAAGAATTTTGGTTTATGGTGGGGAAAATATGGGACAAAATTAAATGAAGTGCGCCATCCACTTTCCAAAAGGAGAGACATTATTTGCTGGAAAATTTCACACTCCGATCGATCTATTGCCGAATTAGTCATCATGAACACTTTTGAAAAGGTTGAAATCCAATTTTGTCCGTGAATCATCCTTTCTAGGTTGTAGCTATTTACTATTTGGCTAAAAACATCAAAAGTGGATCTTTTATAAGCTAATTGGCCATTCATATGTAGCAAAAAGATGTAAAGCAAGGCAGTGAAATATTACATCATATTCATAATTTTTTGGAGGTTGAGTTGAAAGGAGAGGTTTGACTTCAATTTAGAGAAAAGTCTTATTAAATTCTCCAATTGAGTTGTTTGGTAAATAGAGATTATTGTGAATTTTTTTGGTTCAAAAATCTAATTTTGAAAAGAAAAATAAATCATATGCAAGTTTTTTTAAAGATAGTTTTAAATGTGAGTTGAAAAGATAATTTTTTATTCTCGAAAAGAAAAATCAAATATTATATACAACTAATATCTTGATTAAATAGTAGTAATAACTATTCAAATTAAATTTAGTATATTCAAAGATTTGTGAATAAAGAGACTTCTATATATAATAATTTATATAATGATTATTTTTTCGTACATATTATTTTAATTATTTAATATATTATAAACTTATGCTAACAATATAAAACCCAACAATAAATTGTGTTGACGTTAAATTTTTTGTCAATGTCACACAATTAAACAACTATCAACTTACAATTATATACCAATAACTTTCATACAAACAATTAATACAATTAACTAACAGTTTTACGCTCTCAAAACCCCACCTTGCCGAATATTGTAGTAAAAGAAGTGGAAGACATCTTTAAAATCTAAGTTTGTGGAATAAGAAACTATTAAAAGCAAAAAAAACAAAACGAAAAACAAAAAAAAAAAAAATGAACCCACCGGGGATTAAGAGAGCAAATTTGTTTACTCACATTTAGCGTGTGTATATATATATATATTTCATGTTGACGAGGACAAACTATTAAGTGTAGTGTAGGTGAGCAAAATTGATCGAATGGGTGAGCGATGGTACAAACAAATACTACAATAAAAGAAAGCAAGTGAATGTAGGAAAACAAAAGTGAGGTGCCATGCCAACCATTGGAGTTTGGACAATACTTAGGGAATAAAGAGCATTAATTAGAGTATCCCAACTCCCACAAAGCAACAACCTAAGATTTTAATGTTGGCATTCAATTCCCCATAGTTGTCCTCAATTATTGCAAACCTTAAACCTTTCATACATTCAACGGCCACATTTCTCTTCTCTAGCTACCTTCATAATTCCAATCTCTCTCCCTTTTCTTTTACGATGTAAATATTTAATATCCACGAGTTTAATTTAGTCAATTATTTTATAAAAAAATCAAAATTACAAACAATTCATTTGATATTTTTCTCTCTCTCTTAAGAATTGCATCTTGATTTTATTACATTAAATACAAAACGAATGTTGTGCAACATTTTTAGAGGGTGTTTGTAATTCCTATAAATAAAATGAGTTGGGTCTAATGAAATTAGACAAAAAGAAGTGATCCATGGTGGTTGTTGGAATGGAATGCCCATAAGAAAATTCACAAAAATAAAAACAAAAAGCTTATAACTCAAAAATAATCAAATCTCCATTTTCCCCGATAGAAAATTAAAAGAAAAAATAATAATAATAAACATTTTACGCTAAAACCTCAAACTTCACATCAAGATCACTACTCGTGTTGCCGATGATTTGCATTACCCTCCGCTTCTCTCTCTTCCGGCGGCGCCGCCGCCCTAGCAGCATCGCCGCTGACACGGTGCTCCACCACCACCCGCAGCGGCGGCGGGTCGACCCGCCCGTCAATGCAAGAAGCGCATTTTGTCTCGACCCATCCTTCGAAATCGTACTTCCCGTGGCCCCTTATGCCCCGGCCCGAACAAAGCCGCCCAATCATCACCGCTATAGCGCCCAGTATAGTGATCACCGCAAGAACTCCGATAACGGGCCCAACCGACCCGTGGCCCGGATGGGCCCTGTATGCTTGTTGGGCCATCTGCGTTGGCGGTGGCTGTTGTTGCTGTAAAGGTTCCATTACTGGAGGCGAAATTGACATTTTTTTTTCTTTCCAAATAATATTATATGGTCGAAGAAAATTAAATAAAAGTTTTTAAATGAGCTGTTCTCAGTTTCTTGAGGTTTATGTGTGGATCTTGGTTTAAGGATATTTTTGAGTTTACAGGGATGAATAAAGAAGGAGATTTGTTGGGATTAGATAAAAGATTTGAATTTTTTTTTTTTTCAGTAGGCTAAAAAATGTAACATCAAGTTTTTATTGTTTGATGTGTAAAAGTAGATTGAGAAGGTGTAATGCCCCAACTCTCACAGGATAGGATTTTTATTTTTATTTTTTAATTTTCTTTTTCCCTTTCTGAAAGCAACAAACTTTTAGAATGAAAAAACGAGTAAAAATAGTGTGTTGGAGTGTACTGAAGTAAGTAATACTTGTTACTGGTACTTCTATAACACTCTCTCTCTCCACCTCTTTTCTAATTTTTTTTAGGGAAAACAAGTGTGAAAGCAGCTCTTTATTATTATATATTATTTATTTATTATTATAGTTTGTGTTAAGACATATTGTATTGATATGACTTATAAAAGGGGCTAGAGAATGAGATGGAGGTATAGCAGTAGGCCTGGTTCAAAAGGCAATTTGATGCTCTTTTCAGTCTCATGTTCTGTTACATCCCAAGATTTTTTATTTTTTTTTATTATTTACTTATTTTTTGGTGTATTCTCCAAATGGGACCACAATGTTTCTGAATTTGGTCATAATATTATTCATTGTAGTTTTGGGACAGTGATTTATGTCCAAACAAAATAAGAAAAGGATTGTAACAAAGTTTTTAGGCATGTCACAATTTCTTTTAAGGTAAAAAAAGGTATTGTAATTAAATTGTGAAGTTAGAGTTAGAGAAACAGATAATGCACATTTGCGGTATTATATTCGTTCTTGTAAACCTGTATTATGATTTACAGAATACACGCAAATCCCTTTTAAGGAAATAAACTCATAAATTTAGAATGTTCGGATTATTTATTCCAGAGAATGTGTATCGTGTATCTTGTATTAATATCTATGCATAAACATGAAATACTTGATAGTTTTATTATCTTATCTTATTTGTTCAGTGCACATTATAAGAATTCATAGTTGTGTTTTTTCTTGAAAGCTTTTTTTTCTCTCTCTTAAAGTTTAATCAATTAATTGAGTTTTCTGATATAATTATTTTTGAACAAAATGGTCAATTTCTATTCCACATATATCTTCCTACTTTTGACATACGCAAACGGTGGAAAAGAGAAATCTTTTGAAGCTAAAGCCAAAAGTTTTCTTTTAGTGGGTCGGCTTATTTTAAAATTTTTAGTGGTGTTGTATATATGGCTCTATCTATATAAAATGATAGGTTTGGGAAGATAAAAAAGTCATATAGGGTTAATTTTTTTAAAATTATATAATAAGATTTATGTATGATTAGTTTTTTTCAATTATGCAAGATTCTTTTTTAACGTAAGTAAAATAGATACCTTAATTAATTTTTGTGTTTGTTATTATTATTTGGAAAAAAATTTCATTGCATTCACGACACCATTTTTCACTTAATAGAGATTATTAAATTAATTTTAGACTTTTCATTTTAAGAGTCTAAGGTTATAAATGTATCGGGGTGAGGGCATGCTGCCTTGAAGGCACCGTAAATTTTTTCTATTATTTGTGGCCCTATATTTTTTATTTTTGGTGACTTTCCTTGTTGTTGTTGTTGTTATTATTATTATTATTATTATTATTATTATTATTATGTTTATGTTTATGTTTATTATTATGTTTGTGTTTATGTTATTGTCATGGTGTAATAATTCATCTACAATTATAATTTATATATTAATTTTATTCTCTCTATTGGCCACTTTGAATAAAAAAGATTGAATATATCATGTACATTTTGGCGTTATTAAGTCTATCACTTACAATTATTATTATTTGATACATGTTATCCAAAAATTTTATATTTATATTCTGTTTAATTATTATTAATATTTGGAACATATTAGATTTGATAACAAAAAATCACCAATTATATCTTTGGAGAATGCTACAGCATATAATTATATTTGATTACAAATTTTGAATGCTAAATGTGATGACAAATATTAAAATAATTTTTAAAAATACAAATCACAAATATTAGAGGACGAGTCCACTTATAGAAGTAATGGTGTATGTGCAACTCATTTGTTGGAACTAAACTCCGGTGATTCATAGATATTATTTCAAAACTTTAGATAAAATATTAAAAGGCATAATGAGATTGGGAAACCAGACAGCTTACACCTGAAGGTAAAACAATAGTACTTAGTAGAGATTTTCATCAAATTTTGCATATGATTCCAAAAGGCACTACACTAGACATATTACGCGTTATAATCAATTTTTCGCATTAATGAATGAAGACATTGAAGGGTTATGAGGTTACAAATTCTTACTTTAGAACCCTATTGTATTGAATTAAAAAAAATCAAATAGATAAATAGCGACAATACCCATGTCGTCACAAATAAGAGCATTTGATAAAGGGTTATTAGCGACGACCTATTAATGATGACATGTTGTCGCTATTCCTCTTATTAGCTACAAAATGGGCTTATTAGTGATGAAATATAATCCTTTTCTGTTTGATTTTTTTTATTGTTATACATAATTTAAAGTGTAACTGTATTTCTTTTTTAACTACTCTTAGTTAATCATGGATATTTTGTTTGATATACTTGACTATTTGATTTTTAACCTTAACTTGATTAGAAAATTAAAGTTTAATATAATTAATTAGAAAGTCAACTGTTTCGTGTGCCTTTTACACATTTTTAATAGATGAAACTTATCTTAGTTATCTTGATTATCTAATATTTTGTTCGGTTAATATAGTCACCATATTGTGAATAATGAGAGGTCATGATCAATATTGAGTTGCTCCATCACCGGAGACTATAACTATCGACACAGAATATTATGACCAAAAGTTAATAAATGGACTGCGTGACTGGGTGTCTGAAAGAGAGAAGGAATTGCACTACCATGGACTGCGACGATGGGCAAGAATCCGGATTGAAGCAAAACAGTGCACCTAAAAGTTGAAGTTCACTTATATTGAAAGACATTATTAATTGTAATGCAATATCTATTTTTTATGGATGACCCTTTTTGCTTATATTTTAATTTTTGAATTATATTAAATTCGTGATTTATCTACACTCAGTTTGTTATATATATATATATATATAGGATTGGGTTCAAATGAGAACCCCGTTATTATATGTGAACCTAGGGATTAATCCTGCCCTTAGATCTAATATTGCACAGTGCAATTATATATCCAGCTTCATTGTGCTTTTTAGACAGTACTGTAGTACTAAAATCAGTCCAGTTTTCTTAATTTAATTATATATATATATATTTTTTACGTTTTAAAACATACAATATGTATTTTAAATTGTAGATCTTGAGAATGTGATTAATTTGATATATATTTCATTCAAAACGAATAAAATTTGAAAAAGTTATGGTTTGTTGAAAATTTGAGTTTCATTTCAAATTTTTGAATTTGCAATTTATAGACGAAATTTGCGATACTTTTTGTATACAATCGTAGTGTTTTTTTTTTCTTAATGTATTGTGCTTTCCAAAGAACAATGTAGTGCTCTTTGTAAATATTGATATATGTCCAAAATACCATTTTTAATTAATTAATGCATTTTTTTACATTATTACCATGCTGACATGTCATGATTCCAATCATCAAGATTATCCAATCTAATGGTCAAGATGAGTCCCTAGGTTCACATATAATGACGGGTTCTCATTTGAACCCAACCCTATATATATATATATATATATATATGTATATATATATATATATATATAAGGGTGGGTTCCAATGAGAACCCTCCCTTATTTTGTGAACTAGTGTTTTTATTGCTATGTTATATAATTCTAGTGTTTTTAGTCAAAAAAGTAAAATACAAAATATCTGATGCATTCATTTAATTAATTTAAAACCCATAATTGACCTTAATTTCACATATAAGCCATTGCTTCTCAAATAAACTTAATCTTATATATATTGGTGTTTATATATTATTCCACTAATTATATATATATATATATATATATATATATATATATATATATATATATATATATATATATATATATATATATATATATATAATTATGTTTTAATTATAACTACTGGGCGCGGTTAGTTAAATGCATTGCATGATCGATATATTCACTCTACTTTCGTTTTGTGTAACAATCTATACACACTTCTTTTGGTTTACATGCAAGTAAGTTTGATATTTAATTGAGATGAATTTTATTTTCAAGTTCTTTTCGTAGCTTTGTTAAAATATTTGTTTGATGTAATTATCTGATATCTACTTGTTTTATATTAATTTACAGTGTGTTTATGTTAACATATCATATTACAGTTGAAATGAAACTGACATTATTTCTTAATTAGCATCCACGTGTATAGTGAAAATAAAAATGTGTAGTATTATTGAAGCACCACATGCATTATATGTTAGATATTGTAAAATAAATATTGTGACTATGATTAAGATGACTACAATCCTTACATATACTAAGAAACTTTCTAATTAACAATTGATTATTTTTTATATTTCTACATATATTGAAATTTTGAACTTGAATTTCCGTTATATTTATTTGATTATTTATTTTGGGTTATGTTAGATATTTTAAACTTGCTTTATTTGGTGAAAAGTTAGTGGAAGATTCTAACTATGATGTATCTCGAAATCTTTGTATATATAAAAGCGAAAATTTTGAGAGAGGAATTATCCAAATGTAAGAGTTTTGATATTGCACTTACTTTTCGTATGACTGTAACAACATTTGATCCTAGAGTGACCTTTTAAATTTCAACGACGACAATAGTGATCGTGTCATATCCAATGCCATTTAACAAAAGTTAAGAACAATCCCTATAAGACGATTTTCAGTCACGACCAACAATATCAAGAGTGACTGTATATATTTAAAATTCTTGATTTGTGATTATGAAAATAAATGTACTGAAAAAAGTACGAATATTATTGTAAAATACATTTCATCAAATAGTAATCGTTTTGTGAACCAAGTTAAATCACTTGCTTAACTCTACATATAAAATCACTCATTTAATTATTATAAATATTTTAAAATAATAATATTCAATTATTGTATAAAGTTACACATTAATATAATTATCCGTACAATGCAAGGGGATAAACTAGTATTAAGATTAAAAAAAAGAAAGAAGAAGAAATTTTCTTCAAATTACAACACAAAGATTAAAACTACAACTAACATAATACGAACAAAATAAACTCTCAAGAAATCATTTAAAATGGCGTGCGAATTTATTGAATTTGTTGGTATTAGTAAGTGTGAGGGGGGAAATAAATAAATAAAACTTACACAACTTTGAACGTATACGATAATTTTAGAGGCCCCTAAAAACTTGAGGGTTCAGAACGGTCGCCCTCACGTCGGGTCGCCATTAATTTAAAACATAATATCATTGAGCTTTTAGTTTGTAATAAAATTATTATTCATATGCCTGGTAATAATAATTAGTGGCATAAAGAATGTTAATTAACATGCATATGCTAATTACAATTATTTTATATGCCTTATATATAATTTGTCTTTTCTATGAGGCTGATAAGTCTTTGCTTTATGCAAGGTCAAAAAGTGCAAATTGTATGATGACTTTGAAAACTTCATCGTATGCTCTTGCATATTTTGTTTTTCCATCCGACTTTTTTCAAATCCTTTGTTGTCTATCAATTCCTCTTTGGATGGCTTGTTTTCTGCGTTTATAATAAAGCAAGTGAAAAATCATTTAATCCAACTAAGTACTTCAAGAATATCAAACCAAGTTCTTATTGTGCAAAATTTGAACGCCTCTAATTTACGGTGGCCCAGTGCAGGAATAGTGAGTTTTTTAAATGATTTAAATTTTTTCTTTTACCAATTTGGTCGAGTTTGTTATATGCGGTTTCCTAATTGTTTGGATACAATAACGAAATTGAGATATTAGCATGGATAATCTTGATTAGTAGAGTTCTATTATAATAAAATAGAATAAATAGAAAAGTAAAAGCACATAAAATTGTCGAGGTGAATGAACTCTTTTTTTAAGATATTTATTGCGTTGTACGTGAATCGAACTTTTTACATTTAATTTTTATTAGAAAAATTCGTCCATAAGAGAACGGAGAAATTGTAAGTTGAAAGTTTGATTCGAGTCGAATCTCTCGAGGAAGACTAATCAGAATCAATTTTCGTGTTTGATTCACGAATGAGAAAACAATGAAAAACTATTCTAAACAAGCGATCGAATTTCGGTTTGAAAAGTTATAATGTCCGAGACGGTGATTTAAACGACGAGAAACAAAATCGACAACTTTGAAAAGATTGATAAAACAGGGGTCTAGAGCTGTAGAATCGTCCCCACAATCAATTGGCATTTTATCGAACACTTAATTTACGAGTTGGGGTTGTCGATCACAACTTGTAAATTAAACACCCAACAATAACAATTGATGTTTCTAAATTCATTTAGGCACTAGACCTATAAATTCTAACCAATAATCATCAAGAAATGCAGTAATTTAAACTTTACGCAAGCATCAACACTATCAAAGAGACAAACGGCATGAAATAAAGCAATAATGGAAAAATGAACTTCTAAGAACAAACAATAATTTTCATATGATCTTCTAACAATCATATAACATAAAAACATGAGAAATGAAAGAAAAACAACTACGAATCAAGAACATTACAATACCAACAAGAAAACTCATAAACAAAGCAACAAGAAGTTAGAATAATAAAAGAAAGAAAATTGAAAAGCTTACTAATTACCAATGGCGGGTTTCGTCATTCGAACGAGGAAATAAACGAAAGAAGATTAAGCGTACGTCCAAAATCCAAGCAAAGCTAAAGAAATACTATATTAAAATAAAGCTGAAAATTGAAATGAAGTAATTGGAGAAAAAAAAATGAAGAAGAGAAATGCAGAAATCTTGGATTGTCAAACCATAAGGGGTTCAAGAACTGTTATTCTGAGAATGAAAGGTTATATTTATAGGTTTGAATGTGAAGGCAAAATAGTCTTTTTGCCGAAAAATGGCCTGACCACCGATGCTGAAAAATAGCCCAGTCGATGGCGTGTCGACTGAGCGTCGACGGCGCGTCGATTGGGCATCGATGCACGCATCGATCGATGGTTGTGCGAGTCGTGTTTTCGTCAAATCTAGCCAGTTGTGATCCTCGAAAACACTCATAGGCTTGATCGGCTACCCTAAAATAAAGAAAAGCAAAATAACATAAAAAATTATAAAAAAAGTAAAAGAGAAATACGAAAAACAATAAAAGACGACAAACGCTACGAAAAATAGGATAAAATACGACTAAAATCCGACTAAAGAATATACAATAAGACATAGAAATATACAAAAATTACACACAAATATGTACAAATCAGTACGCGTGTTCATAGTTCTATGACAATGAGTTTCCCAAGATACAACGACAACAATATCGCAAGGAGCAGACAATTTGATCACTCTAGCGAATGAGTGCTGGTCGGACAACTTAGCAACAAACTCTAACTACAAGTTATGTGGTGCGTGAGGCATGTAGAAAAATATGATATGTATGTACGAGTGTAGATGATATTCGAACGTATGAATTTTACATTGAACAGGGTGTGGTATTTATGTAAGAGGGAGCTCTTAAACAAGGTGCGAATATCGCAGTACTTAAGATTACCGATACAAATCAATCTCCTTTATTTAATTACCAAAAAATGTTGTGAAGGTTTCCGAAAAGAAAAGGCCCAAAACTAGTTAAAACTTAAGAAATTAAATAATTTTTGGTGCAAAACTTTAAGGCTCAAGCCCAGCCGGGCACAAGGGCCACGAGTCGTGACAACACCGCACACGCCCAAGCCAATCGAAGTAAGTCAGGCAAGCGGCACGTGTGTGGGGATTCCCTTACTCACTACACTTGTACCCAACACCCATTTTACTTCCATAAAAGTCATTTATTAGTGCATGGGTATCCTGTGTGGGATTTTCATCCTCAGCAATGGAAATCTCACTCTCTCTTCAACTTCAAGTTTTAAATGTCAAACTTTAAGCACGATTTATCACTCATACGAATATAGATTTATGGAAGTGAATATATCATCCCCATTACTCAAAATGTAGATTAGAGATATGATGATCATTGTTTGAAACTAACGAGTCGTCCATATTTAGAATATTAGAGCAAAGTTACCAAATATAACTTTCCTAAATTTTTTTCTCCAACAATCCCCTAGATGAGTGGAAAATAGTGTATGAATGTGTGTGACTCAATTGCTTAGTTTTCGCTAAATATTACTACATCAGGACAAATAATTTGTGGCTTTGAGTCCTCTTTAGTGAAATACCATAGGATATACCTATGGTCTAGTTGACAGTGTCATTGAACTATTCCGCATACGAGTATACCAAGATAGTGATACTCACATAACATTATTTACACCATTTCTCAAGTTCTTAAAGTTATATCCATTTTTTCCTTGGAACACCCTTGGGATTTTTAAGTGCTCCGATCAATGCGGCCACTCATCTGCATTGAAATAGGTGACCTTGGCTATCAAAAGTATCCTGCAATACTCCACCTTAGTAGGTATAGATTATCATTAAAGTCGTAGACTCAACCTCGACACATTCAATAGGCATATCACTTGGTTATTATCTCTTTGGATAGGTTAGTTCGAGGCTAGGTACCAAATATTTAGAATTAAACAATCCAATTGAATCAAGTTCTTGGTATCTCCAGTCATCATGGTTGGGTATCCTTTAAAGACCATTGTTTAGTTATGAATTTTTGCCACCATTCCCTCTAGAAGTGTATGAAATTGATCTCGGGTTAAACTCTTGGTAAACAGAGCCACTATATCTTTCTTATATAGTCAGCGGAAACTATTCATCTTGAGATTAATTTTCTAACAGTATTGTGTCTCCAAAAAATATGTCAAGATTTATCATTATACATTTAATTATAATCCCTTGTGATAGTTGCTTGGCTATCTCAGTGCATCATAATCGATGATACTGGCTTTTTCCAACATGGTATGTACTCGAGGAAATTTCAAATCCACTTAGCTACTTCACTAGGTTTATCCATAGTTATGAATATTAATTATATGGTGATTTGGGCTATACACATTTTCTCAGTGGACCTCTAAGATACAACACCACCACCTATGGTAAAAATATACCCACTAATGGAGTGAATCCTTAGAGTCTGATATCCGATTTTTATCATAGTACCCCTCTAGTATTGCTAGATACCCCGTACAGTGCAGTCCATAATTTAGAGTACACTCTAAGTATAGTAACACTCTAGTCAACCATTTACAGTGATCACTACTCGGATTACTCATGAATCTAATTAACTTATTCACCAAATACGAACCAGGTCTAGTACATTTCGTTATATACATACGACTTCCAATGATCCTAATGAATCACCTTTGTTCTTGACTAATTAAATATTATCATCAAAGGGTGTCTTAATTGATTCATCATCAAATGTATTAAAGCTTTTCAGTACATTTCTCACATGGTGAGACTGGGACATGATTATGCCATTTAAATTTTTATAATCTTGATCCCTAGGATCACATCGGTGTAAACCATTTCTTTCATATCAAAGTTGTCTTTTAATATGTCAATAGTTCTCTTGATCACATTAGAAGTACTACCAGTATCAATATGTCGTCAACATATAGACAAACAATGACGAATGAGTGAGGTGTGCTCTTTACATAAATACATTAATCACATTCATTAATGTGAAAACCATTTGACATCATTACATTATCAAACTTAAGATATCATTGCTTCGGTGTTTGTTACAATCCATACAAGGAATTAACAAGTTTATACATCTTGTTCTCTTGACCAAAAACCACAAACCCATTAGGTTGTTCCATATAAATCTCTTAATCTAATTCACCATTTTGAAAAGCAGTCTTTACATGCATTTGATGAATTTTAAGATTATGTAAGGCCATAATCGTCAAAATCACCTTAATAGAAGTAATCTTCGTTATAGGTGAATAGGTATCAAATAAGTCATATCCATCTCTTTGTTCAAAGCTTTTGGATAGCAACCTAGATTTGTACTTATCAATTGAGCCATCATCTTTGTACTTCCTCCTTATGATCCACTTGCATCCAAGAAGCTTGTTACTGTGAAGAAGTACAACTAACAATGATGTATGATTTTACATAATTGAGTCGATCTCTGAATTGATGGCTTCCTTCCACACAAGAGGATTGGGATAAAATAATGATTCTTAAATAGTTACCAATATATAGGTCATGAAATCTGGACCAAACGTCTTGGATGACCTAGCCTTTTTACTACGTCTAGGTTCATCGTCATCTTGTGATGTACCTTATGATGCGTTTTGAATTGAAAGATGTTGCATCATCCACATCATCACGAACTCTCTTATTCGAACCTTTGCCATTTTATTTGATAGGAAAATTTTCTTTTGCCCCCCAATGTATACGGTTTTTACACATTGCCCCCGAAGTAATTTTTTGTTCCACTTTGCCCCTAATGTATAATGATTTTCGACGTTGCCCCCTAAACTTTATTTCTGGTGGAATATTCCTTCTAAATTCCATCGACGGGGAGATAAGGAGATAAGGGGCAAAGTGAAAGAATCTTATAGTTTGGAGAGTAAAGTGCAAAAGATCTTAAAGTTTGGGGGGTAAAGTGCAAAAATCTTATAATTATATAAGTATTGAGTTTTTATGTAAAATTATTATTTTTATTAAAAAATAGAATTTATATCTCAAATTAATCACATTCTCAAGATCTACAATTTAAGATACATATTGCATATTTTAAAATGTAAAATATATATATATATATATATATATATATATATATATAATTAAATTAAAAAAACTGGATTGATTTTAGCAATACAGTACTGTGTAAAAAGCACAATGAACCTGGACATATAATTGCACTGTGAAATATTAGATCTAAAGCCAGGATTAGTCCCTAGTCCCAACAAGTTTAAGATTATTATTTGTAATTTGAACAATTGCAATCACTCCTGCTTTGATGAATTTAACCATGCCTACTGCGACAAACTCGCCCCTTTCATGCTAAGTAGTCTTTCCACCATGACCCTCATTCGGATCTGAGACGATTTCTGCTTCTGCTCTTGGAATCAGGTCTTGGTGTGCCAGAATACCTCTTTTCCTTCTACCTTCTCTTTTATGGGATCTATGCCTTTTGATTCCCTCATACCTTTTTTTGTTGTTGCTTGTGCTGAACGTCCTGAAAATTAAATATAATTAATTTCAAAACCTGGTATCCACATGACGACCTTTTATTTGACTACTTTGAAACTTTTTCGATTTTTAAAGGAGTTGCTTTTGTTATGGCTTTGAATGACACGAGTTTCAATAATGGGCCACCTCTAATGCGTCGACATGAGGGGATTACCTATGCAGGACATTATATCCTACATGGATTAGATAATGTGTTGTACGGTGTGTATGTTCGATAAAGAGTACTTAACAAAGAAACTTTGGATTTCTTTGGAGAACAAGTACAAGATCGATGACGCCCCAACACTGGAAAATTTTATTGTCGGTCATTTTTTGGTCAATTCCAAGAGTTCCAATTGATTTTGTAGAGCATACAGTCTGAAGGTATGCACATATGTGGAAACTTTTTGAGTGGCTGTAATTGTAGAGAAGCTACCACCAAATTGAAAATATTTCAAGAACTATCTAAAGGATAAGCATGAGAAAATGACTTTAGAATATCTGGTTGTCAAACTGCGCATTGAAAAAGGCAACCGACAATTAAGTGCAAAGTTTGGAAAGATCTTGATGGAGGCAAAGGTTAACTTGGATGAAGTTGGTTCTGTTAAGGAAACGCAAAACACCATGGTTATCGTCAAAAAGGTAAGCTGAATCAAAAGAAAGTCAAGAAGTTTGAAGGCAACTGTCACAACTGTGGAAAGCTAGGACACATGAAAAAGAGACTGCAAGAAACATCCAAAGGATAATCAGAATGCCACCAATATTGTGATCGACGATATGTCTAATTTGGATCTTTATGCAGTGGTGATGGTGGAAAATCTCATGGATAATTCAAGAAAGTGGTTCATTTGGTACTTGAGGCTACGTATCATGTATGTTTTGGTCGGGATGTGGTTTAATGATTATGCTCCAGTTTTCAGGAGGAACATCCATATAGGAAACTCCTCTACTAGTGAAGTTGATGGGATTAGGAAGGTGTTGCTGAAGAATGACATATGGATTGGAGCTGACTTTGAATAAAGTGCTGCATGTTCCATACATTAGGAGAATTATTGTTCCAGGGTCCTTGCTTGTCCAACTTAGCTTTAAACTAGTCTTAAGATTTGGTCAGTTTGTGCTTACTAGGAGTGGAAATTCTTTGCTAACTGCTAAGGGTCACCTTGAGAAGGGATTGTTCAAATTTAATGTAACGACCAAGCACCCAGTTATTAATAATAATGTTATTATTTCTCTTATATGGTTGAGTCATTGATTCGTGTCATGTTAGACTTGAATACGTTAACATGAAATTAATAAGAAAAATGGTAAATATGATTTACTAAGTAATGTTAAATTTGACTCAAAATACAAATGTAAGATTTGTGTTGAAGCAAAGATGTCTAAAACACCTTTTCATTTGGTGTAAAGGAGTTATGTACCTCTAGAGTTAATTCAAACTAATATAAGTGATATGAAACTTATTCAAACTAGAGATGATACGAAGTACCATATTACTTTTTGATGACTGCATAAAAATTTGTTATGTTTAATTGATTAAAGGTGAGGATGGGATAAGGCTAATGATTCTTCCAGAGTTTTCAAGAATTAAGTTGGGAATCAACTAAATACTCGAATTAAGGTTATTCAAAGTGATCGAGGTGGAGAGTATGTTGCATTGCATAAGAAATTTTATGCCGAAAATGACATGATTCATCAAACAACTCCTTCTTACTCATCTCAATCAAATGACGTTGATGAGCGGAAGAATAAAACCTTAAAAAAGATTATGAGCACTATGTTAATCAGTTTAGGGTTACCATAAAATATGCAGGGGAAAGCAATACTTTCCACTAACCATATTCTGAATAGAGTTCCCCACAAGGGGAAAGAAAAAGATTTCATGCGAGCTATGGAGAAGTAAAGTTTCCGCTTATAATTACCTCATAGTGTTGGGATGTTTGGAAAAGTTTAGAGTTCTAGAGCTAAAGCAAGTGAAGATAGGACCTAAGATGGTTAATTGTATTTTCATTGGATATGCGCATAGTAATGTTGTGTATAAGTTTGTAGTGCACAAGTCTGATGTACTCAATGCTGAATCAACAACTATTGAGCCAAGGAGTGTTGTGTTTTTTGGACACATATCTTTTCTAAAAGGGAAAAAAAAAAAATTGTCCCCCAATGTATGCGGTATTTTACACATTGCACCCCGAAGTATTTTTTGTTCCACTTTACCCCCTGATGTATAATAATTTTCGACGGTGCCCCCTAAATTTTATTTCGGTGAAATATTTATTTCAGATTCCATCAACGGGCAGTTGGGGGTTAAAGTGCAAGAATATTATAGTTTGGAGGGTAAAGTGCAATAAACCTTAAAGTTTGGGGGGCAAATTAAAACAATATAAATATTGGGTTTTTGTCTTAAAATTTTATATTTGAAAAGATATAAAATTTCATCTTATACACACACACAAAGTTGTCTAAACAATTACATTTAAAATAAAAACAAAAAAAAAACCATAAATTTCTAATTAATATTTATAATTTTCTAAATACAAATGTTGTCAATACATCTTTTATATTATTAAATATGAAACATGACTAAGTATTGTGTAAATTATTAGGCTAAATAACATAATAATATATTATTATGTATTATGATTGGACAAAATAAAATAAAGGTGTATTTCGTATATGCATTATAATATTATGATACGAAAAATAGAATTATCATTCAATATTATTATTTGTATAAAGAATGTGATTAAATATTATATTAATCACAAGTACATTGTTATATATATAATTGTATCACCATATTAAATAGAGAAAAAGTGGAAAAATGGCTTTAATATTTGCGTCCAAGTGCAATTATAATTATATTATAAGATAACTTTTTTATAATATCTTTTTAACTATATTACTAATTACTATGGTATCATTTCACGATTATATATATATATATATATATATATATATAGGATTGGGTTCAAATGAGAACCCCGTCATTATATGTGAACCTAGGGACTAATCCTGGCTTTAGATCTAATATTTCACAGTGCAATTATATGTCCAGGTTCATTGTGCTTTTTACACAGTACTGTATTGCTAAAATCAATCCAGTTTTTTTAATTTAATTATATATATATATATATATATATATATATATATATATTTTACATTTTAAAATATGCAATATGTATCTTAAATTGTAGATCTTGAGAATGTGATTAATTTGAGATATAAATTCTATTTTTTAATAAAAATAATAATTTTTACATAAAAACTCAATACTTATATAATTATAAGATTTTTGCACTTTACCCCCCAAACTTTAAGATCTTTTGCACTTTACTCTCCAAACTATAAGATTCTTTCACTTTGCCCCTTATCTCCTTATCTCCCCGTCGATGGAATTTAGAAGGAATATTCCACCAGAAATAAAGTTTAGGGGGCAACGTCGAAAATCATTATACATTAGGGGCAAAGTGGAACAAAAAATTACTTCGGGGGCAATGTGTAAAAACCGTATACATTGGGGGGCAAAAGAAAATTTTCCTATCAAATAAAATGGCAAAGGTTCGAATAAGAGAGTTCGTGATGATGTGGATGATGCAACATCTTTCAATTCAAAACGCATCATAAGGTACATCACAAGATGACGATGAACCTAGACGTAGTAAAAAGGCTAGGTCATCCAAGACGTTTGGTCCAGATTTCATGACCTATATATTGGTAACTATTTAAGAATCATTATTTTATCCCAATCCTCTTGTGTGGAAGGAAGCCATCAATTCAGAGATCGACTCAATTATGTAAAATCATACATCATTGTTAGTTGTACTTCCTTCACAGTAAACAAGCTTCTTGGATGCAAGTGGATCATAAGGAGGAAGTACAAAGATGATGGCTCAATTGATAAGTACAAAATCTAGGTTGCTATCCAAAAGCTTTGAACAAAGAGATGGATATGACTTATTTGATACCTATTCACCTATAACGAAGATTACTTCTATTAAGGTGATTTTGACGATTATGGCCTTACATAATCTTAAAATTCATCAAATGCATGTAAAGACTGCTTTTCAAAATGGTGAATTAGATTAAGAGATTTATATGGAACAACCTAATGGGTTTGTGGTTTTTGGTCAAGAGAACAAGATGTATAAACTTGTTAATTCCTTGTATGGATTGTAACAAACACCGAAGCAATGATATCTTAAGTTTGATAATGTAATGAATGTCCAAATGGTTTTCACATTAATGAATGTGATTAAATGTATTTATGTAAAAGAGCACACCTCACTCATTCGTCATTGTTTGTCTATATGTTTGACGACATATTGATACTGGTAGTACTTCTAATGTGATCAAGAGAAACTATTGACATATTAAAAGACAACTTTTGATATGAAAGAAATGGTTTACACCGATGTGATCCTAGGGATCAAGATTATAAAAAATTTAAATGGCATAATCATGTCCCAGTCTCACCATGTGAGAAATGTACTGAAAAGCTTTAATACATTTGATGATGAATCAAATTAAGACACCCTTTGATGATAATATTTAATTAGTCAAGAACAAAGGTGATTCATTAGCGATCATTGGAAGTCGTATGTAATATAACGAAATGTACTAGACTTGGTTTCGTATTTGGTGAATAAGTTTAATTAGATTCATGAGTAATCCGAGTAGTGATCACTGTAAATGGTTGACTAGAGTGTTACTATACTTAGAGTGTACTCTAAATTTATGGACTGGCACTGTACGGGGTATCTAGCAATACTAGAGGGGTACTATGAATAAAAATCGGATATCAGACTCTAAGGATTCACTCCATTAGTGGGTATATTTTTACCATAAGGTGGTGGTGTTGTATCTTAGAGGTCCACTGAGAAAATGTGTATAGCCCAAATCACCATATAATTAATATTCATAACTATGGAATAAACCTAGTGAAGTAGCTAAGTGGATTTGAAATTTCCTCGAGTACATACCATGCTTGGAAAAAGCCAGTATCATCGATTATGATGCACTGAGATAGCCAAGCAACTATCACAAGGGATTATAATTAAATGTATAATGATAAATCTTGACATATTTTTTGGAGACACAATACTGTTAGAAAATTAATCTCAAGATGAATAGTTTCCGCTGACTATATAAGAAAGATATAGTGGCTCTGTTTACCAAGAGTTTTAACCCGAGATCAATTTTCATACACTTCTAGAGGGAATGGTGGCAAAAATTCATAACTAAACAATGGTCTTTAAAGGATACCCAACCATGATGGACCTGGAGATACCAAGAAACTTGATTCAATTGGATTTGTTTAATTCTAAATATTTGGTACCTAGCCTCGAACTAACCTATCCAAAGAGATAATAACCAAGTGGATATGCCTATTGAATGTGTCGAGGTTGAGTCTACGACTTTAATGATAATCTATACCTACTAAGGTGGAGTATTGGCAGGATACTTTTGATAGCCAAGGTCACCTATTTCAATGCAGATGAGTGGCCGCATTGATCGGAGCACTTAAAAATCCCAAGGGTGGTTTCAAAGGAAAAAATGGATATAACTTTAAAGAACTTGAGAAATGGT
>BMAC01000970.1:341667-360146 GCA_014905375.1 Phtheirospermum japonicum | reverse complement strand
ACCATTTCTCAAGTTCTTTAAAGTTATATCCATTTTTTCCTTTGAAACCACCCTTGGGATTTTTAAGTGCTCCGATCAATGCGGCCACTCATCTGCATTGAAATAGGTGACCTTGGCTATCAAAAGTATCCTGCCAATACTCCACCTTAGTAGGTATAGATTATCATTAAAGTCGTAGACTCAACCTCGACACATTCAATAGGCATATCCACTTGGTTATTATCTCTTTGGATAGGTTAGTTCGAGGCTAGGTACCAAATATTTAGAATTAAACAAATCCAATTGAATCAAGTTTCTTGGTATCTCCAGGTCCATCATGGTTGGGTATCCTTTAAAGACCATTGTTTAGTTATGAATTTTTGCCACCATTCCCTCTAGAAGTGTATGAAAATTGATCTCGGGTTAAAACTCTTGGTAAACAGAGCCACTATATCTTTCTTATATAGTCAGCGGAAACTATTCATCTTGAGATTAATTTTCTAACAGTATTGTGTCTCCAAAAAATATGTCAAGATTTATCATTATACATTTAATTATAATCCCTTGTGATAGTTGCTTGGCTATCTCAGTGCATCATAATCGATGATACTGGCTTTTTCCAAGCATGGTATGTACTCGAGGAAATTTCAAATCCACTTAGCTACTTCACTAGGTTTATTCCATAGTTATGAATATTAATTATATGGTGATTTGGGCTATACACATTTTCTCAGTGGACCTCTAAGATACAACACCACCACCTTATGGTAAAAATATACCCACTAATGGAGTGAATCCTTAGAGTCTGATATCCGATTTTTATTCATAGTACCCCTCTAGTATTGCTAGATACCCCGTACAGTGCCAGTCCATAAATTTAGAGTACACTCTAAGTATAGTAACACTCTAGTCAACCATTTACAGTGATCACTACTCGGATTACTCATGAATCTAATTAAACTTATTCACCAAATACGAAACCAAGTCTAGTACATTTCGTTATATTACATACGACTTCCAATGATCGCTAATGAATCACCTTTGTTCTTGACTAATTAAATATTATCATCAAAGGGTGTCTTAATTTGATTCATCATCAAATGTATTAAAGCTTTTCAGTACATTTCTCACATGGTGAGACTGGGACATGATTATGCCATTTAAATTTTTTATAATCTTGATCCCTAGGATCACATCGGTGTAAACCATTTCTTTCATATCAAAAGTTGTCTTTTAATATGTCAATAGTTTCTCTTGATCACATTAGAAGTACTACCAGTATCAATATGTCGTCAAACATATAGACAAACAATGACGAATGAGTGAGGTGTGCTCTTTTACATAAATACATTTAATCACATTCATTAATGTGAAAACCATTTGGACATTCATTACATTATCAAACTTAAGATATCATTGCTTCGGTGTTTGTTACAATCCATACAAGGAATTAACAAGTTTATACATCTTGTTCTCTTGACCAAAAACCACAAACCCATTAGGTTGTTCCATATAAATCTCTTAATCTAATTCACCATTTTGAAAAGCAGTCTTTACATGCATTTGATGAATTTTAAGATTATGTAAGGCCATAATCGTCAAAATCACCTTAATAGAAGTAATCTTCGTTATAGGTGAATAGGTATCAAATAAGTCATATCCATCTCTTTGTTCAAAGCTTTTGGATAGCAACCTAGATTTTGTACTTATCAATTGAGCCATCATCTTTGTACTTCCTCCTTATGATCCACTTGCATCCAAGAAGCTTGTTTACTGTGAAGGAAGTACAACTAACAATGATGTATGATTTTACATAATTGAGTCGATCTCTGAATTGATGGCTTCCTTCCACACAAGAGGATTGGGATAAAATAATGATTCTTAAATAGTTACCAATATATAGGTCATGAAATCTGGACCAAACGTCTTGGATGACCTAGCCTTTTTACTACGTCTAGGTTCATCGTCATCTTGTGATGTACCTTATGATGCGTTTTGAATTGAAAGATGTTGCATCATCCACATCATCACGAACTCTCTTATTCGAACCTTTGCCATTTTATTTGATAGGAAAATTTTCTTTTGCCCCCCAATGTATACGGTTTTTACACATTGCCCCCGAAGTAATTTTTTGTTCCACTTTGCCCTAATGTATAATGATTTTCGACGTTGCCCCCTAAACTTTATTTCTGGTGGAATATTCCTTCTAAATTCCATCGACGGGGAGATAAGGAGATAAGGGGCAAAGTGAAAGAATCTTATAGTTTGGAGAGTAAAGTGCAAAAGATCTTAAAGTTTGGGGGGTAAAGTGCAAAAATCTTATAATTATATAAGTATTGAGTTTTTATGTAAAAATTATTATTTTTATTAAAAAATAGAATTTATATCTCAAATTAATCACATTCTCAAGATCTACAATTTAAGATACATATTGCATATTTTAAAATGTAAAATATATATATATATATATATATATATATATATATATAATTAAATTAAAAAAACTGGATTGATTTTAGCAATACAGTACTGTGTAAAAAGCACAATGAACCTGGACATATAATTGCACTGTGAAATATTAGATCTAAAGCCAGGATTAGTCCCTAGAAAAAAAAAAAAAAATTGATAAAAGAGTTAATTATCTAAAAATACCAAATTCTTCACATATTTATAATTATAGGGAACTTATACGTGCCTTCACAATACATTCCCCACTTCATGGGGCTCAATAATAACCATTAGATCAAGTTTAGGTTTTTTATATTAAAAAGATTAGGTTTGTAAATGCAGGGAGGGGTGGAGTTATGGTGGCCTTGAAGGCACTGTAGACTTTTCCCATAATTATAACTCAATATTTCAAAATTTTATTGAAGTACTCTAATTTCAAACTTAAGAAAAAAAAAACTTTAGATGACATTTTCTTGAACGCCCAGTAAGTATTTTCTTGTCACGAGCTATTTTTAGAAAAGACTAAAATTTAGATTATTTTATTGTAAAAAGAAAGTTAATCTTTTTCTTTTTTCTTTTTTTGGAACCCATATTGAAAGTTATATATATATATATATATATATATATATATATATATATATTATATATATATATATTAGTAAACTAAAAGATGAACTTCTTTATATTTATTACGAAAAGCTGTCAGGAATCATTTCAAAATAAATTAAAAGTTAGTATAAAATTATAAATGTTTGAGGGTTGAGCTATAATTGTGAAAATACGGAAGAGTTGGTGACTTACCAACCAACAATATATCACCTTGAATTTAAAATAAACAACAAATTATTACTAATTTGAATAAAATAAATACACTATTTTGATAAATTGTTTTAGTTAATATAAAAACATATTAAGTTAAATACTCATATATTTTGAATATGAGTTTCCCTCTGAGAGACTCTCTCCCTCATCTGTGTGTCAACTTATATTTATTATATACGGCATTGCACGAGTAATAAATTTTCTTTTTTTTAATAATTATATGATACATATGTTGATCACAAAATATTGTGTGAGACAATTTCACAATGGAATATGAGCCATGTTATATATTAATTTAAATTGATAGTGCAGCTTACGCCCATTCGATTCATATTAATTGTTATTTTAGAGATTAAGTTTTATTATAAATAAATTATTATATTAATTTCTTTTACAACTCTATTCCGATTTTATTTCTACTCATTTAAAAATTTAAAATAAATTTATGGAAGTACGATAAATAAGAGGGGGAGATGGAAAAATTAATTATGAATATTATTAATTGAATGAGAGCTTATTTTTACAATAGTATTGTATGTTTTTTAATTCTTAACGTAAACGCTATAACGATAATTTAAAAGAAACGGATTGAGTACAATTTATAGAGCTTATAATAAACGACAAACCTCTTTTGACTTGTCAGATTGATGAGTCTGACCCGATATTATAATATATTAATTTTTATATCTGTAAACTATTATTTTTTCGTAATATATTTATTTTTTTTTATTATGATGTCTTGACGGTATTACGATATATTGATTTTTGGCGTACTATGATTATGATGTATTGATTCTTATATTATAATATATAAAATGATTACGGTGTCGTTAAGTCACTATGGCCCCCACCCTCTACCATATTTATTGATTTACCCCACTACTTATTCTCTAAAATGATCTAATAATTATAATTAATTAAAAATAATATAATTACGAAATCTCCACGCAATATATTAATTATAAAATTTAAATTTAGTTAATGATACATTAATTCGATGTAACAAAATTTTGTACCATAATGAATTCCAGAGTCATTCTCCCGTATTCTCTCGTATGATATGAAACACGAGAAAACAACAAAATAATCATTGATATGCTAAAACTATGACTCATTATTCAATAGCTTATGTTTGGCTGGTCCCGATTTTGTGAATTTTCAATATAAATCCGTTATTAAGGTACTCTTCTTAGATCCAAAAATAACCATAACCCATGATAATGTATATGAGAGTTTTTATTTGTGATATGATACAATTTGATTAATAAATACACTCACGAGGTTGAATTATATTGACTTTTATTGTTTAATAACAATAATAATTCCCGTACATTGACCACACCGGGAAAATAATCGACAACTTGCACAGCTATATTTTTATTTATATTTTTTGCTGATACCAAGTTTGGAGTAGGGACTCAAGCGTAAAAAAAGAATAAGAATAAGAACTGAATCGCAAGAATTCATCTGAAAAGCGACAAATGGAATCAGAACGACAAAAGAATAAACTATTAATTAGAAAAGCTGTTTGGGATGTTAATTGATTTTGACTAAACCTTTGTACTATCCATGGATTTTCTTGTCCTTGCACATCAAGAAATAAATCACGTCTACTGTGTGTGTAATAATAAAAATAATAAAAACAAGCAATAACAAATGTTAGTATGTGTATATGTATAAAATCAGAAATCTCTCTGTTTCCCTTTGGTGTGGTGGGGGATATTAAAAATTGAAATGGGCCATATATAAACTATCAAAATAATAATAAATATAATAAAAACTCAAGAATGGGCCTTATCATTATTCATCAGTTGTCACAATCTCCAACACATATTCTCTTCTGTACACTGAGATTCTCTTTTTCTTTCTGCTTCTTGACACCGCATGACAACTTAAGTAGGGTGGCTTATTTGGCGAAAGTTGGAGTTTAATGCAATAATCTTTAAATTAAAACAAAAAAAAATCGAATCCTTGAGCATGAAATGAATAAGCTCTCATTGCTATTTTTATCTTAAATAAAAAAAATATGGCCCATAGCCATTAATATCATGCGGTTGGGGAAAGTGAGTTTTTATAAAAATTACTATTTGGTAATTTTGTTCTAATATTTTAAATATGAATGAGTTGTTAGTTTGAAAATAAACGTTACATTTTAAGTAAAATGAACGTTATATATTCACTTTCACAAATTCATATTCGATTAAGTGAGAATCAACGCTCAAAGTTGAATATTTGGAAGTAAATTTAAAAGTTGAAAAACGAGTGGAATTCCCATTGGTGAAAATTAAAAGTCCCCAGACATGAAACTCATCCATTAATAAATAAACTTTAATTATGCAAGTGAAATAGCGTATTGAATACAAGTGTAGCGAGGAAGGGAACCCCCACATGCCGCTTCGCTCGCCCGCCTCACATGGGCGGTTTCAAGTTCAGTCGTGGGCGTGGCCTTATAAAACATTTCCAATCTTTCCTTGATCCCTAAGTCGAGGATATTGACTTTTATTAGGATTTCCTACTTCCTTCAATTTTCTTATCTTGGTTAAGGGTTCACTCTTACCTATAAATACCACACCCCATTTGAATATTATATTTTTCTACCTTCCTCACACATCATATAACTTCCAGTTAGGGTTTGTTGCTTTACCGACTAGCACTCATTTGCTAGGATGATTGGATTGTCAGCTTTTTCTGGTACCATTTTCGTTGTATATTGGGAGAGTCACTTCCATAGAGTCGCGAGCTCGTGTACAGGGTAATAAGAATTTTAAGGAAAGAGTTCGCTCGCGTTGATACTTTTTTGTGCTTTTACTTTTCCATTTTTCTATTGCATTGTAAATAGATCTTTGTTAGTTTAAATTATCCCCCTCTATCATCTCAGTTTTATTACTGTCTCCCAACAAGTTTAAGATTATTATTTGTAATTTGAACAATTGCAATCACTCCTGCTTTGATGAATTTAACCATGCCTACTGCGACAAACTCGCCCCTTTCATGCTAAGTAGTCTTTCCACCATGACCCTCATTCGGATCTGAGACGATTTCTGCTTCTGCTCTTGGATCAGGTCTTGGTGTGCCAGAATACCTCTTTTCCTTCTACCTTCTCTTTTATGGGATCTATGCCTTTTGATTCCCTCATACCTTTTTTTGTTGTTGCTTGTGCTGAACGTCCTGAAAATTAAATATAATTAATTTCAAAACCTGGTATCCACATGACGACCTTTTATTTGACTACTTTGAAACTTTTTCGATTTTTAAAGGAGTTGCTTTTGTTATGGCTTTGAATGACACGAGTTTCAATAATCGGGCCACCTCTAATGCGTCGACATGAGGGGATTACCTATGCAGGACATTATATCCTACATGGATTAGATAATGTGTTGTACGGTGTGTATGGTTCGATAAAGAGTACTTAACAAAGAAACTTTGGATTTCTTTGGAGAACAAGTACAAGATCGATGACGCCCCAACACTGGAAAATTTTATTGTCGGTCATTTTTTGGTCAATTCCAAGAGTTCCAATTGATTTTGTAGAGCATACAGTCTGAAGGTATGCACATATGTGGAAACTTTTTGAGTGGCTGTAATTGTAGAGAAGCTACCACCAAATTGAAAAATATTTCAAGAACTATCTAAAGGATAAGCATGAGAAAATGACTTTAGAATATCTGGTTTGAAATCCTTTTATCATTATTATTATAGTTGGGTTCTCGTAGTGAAACTTCTGGCTTCGCAGATGTTGATAAGTCTTGAATCCAAAAAAATAGTATGATTTATTAAATAATAAGTATTATAATTAATTAATATATTATTACAAAGAATCACTACAAAAAAAATTGAAAAAATCGACGAAAATTACTGGCGGGCAGCAACCTGTCGGCAAAAAGTCGGTATTACCGACGGCTTTTTCGACGACACAAATTACAGACGGACTCCCGACGGAAATGTGTTGTCGGTGTATATGTCTGTCGGCAAATTCTCGGGAAGTTGGCGGCAAAATGTCCGCCAAATAGGCCGACGAAAATATCCGTCGGTAACTTTTTTTAAAAAATAAAAACTAATTCGGATATTAATTACCGACGGAAATATGTCCGTCGGCAAGTTTTTAAAAAAAAATAAAAATTAATTCGGGTATTAATTGTCGACGAAAATATGTCCGTCGGCAATGCCGGGGTTTTTTTACCGACGGATACGTCCGTTGTCAACGCCGGACTTACCGACGGAATTTTGTCCGTCGGTAAACTTCATATAAACGCCCTAGACAGCGGACATACTCATTTCAGCAACCAACCACAAAACTAGGGTTGGCTCGCGAGGAGGAGCATTCGCCACCGCCAGAGCCATCGTTGCCCCTGGAGCGCCTCCGAAGCACCGTCAACATCACATATTAAGGTATGTTAATTTTTTAATTCAAAGTTAAATGCCTTTTTTAATTTAGAGTTTTAATTTGATTTGATTTGAAATTAGAAATTAGGTTTTGAAAATTTTAATTGGTGTTCAATTTATGAATTTATGCTTGATTTATGCATTTGTGGATGATTTTAGGTTTATGGTCCATTTATGCAATTAAGTTTTATTTTAAGTTTTAATGTGTAATTATTTACAAATTGGATTCGATTATAAATATTTGTATAATTTGTAAGGGCGATGAAATAAATACCATGAAAATGAAGCACAACAACCATGAGTTTGTGCTTCCTTTTCATGATATTTATTTTTTAGCCCGTACTCTAGAACTTGTATTATCATGTTCACATTTTATATTTTTCAATTTAAAAAAAAAGTATTTTAAAAGGACGATCGAGGAATAACTGTTCGAGTCTAATAAAATCATTGATGAGTTGAGGCCGAAAAAATAATTAGATTCTGATAAGTTAGTTGAAATGTAATTATAAATGATTATATAAAAAAACCTAAATACCTAAGAACACCAGCCACTACTAATTATAAGAAGTTCCAACAAAATAACCAATATACCCATGTTTCCATTTCACCCCAACTTTTCAACACTAAAACAATTCCAGAATGAAATTTATGAAATTGTTATAATCATATTTTTCAATCAAGTGCCAAATGCTAGATTTGTTATTAAATTTAATTTTTCATGTTTATAAATCTCTAATTAATAATAAGATTAACTATCCGTTCGATGTTTGGGTAACTGATTAAGCGCCAGAAACAGGGCGCTCTGATTGTGAAAATGAGTTTAGAAATCGAGGATTTGAATCACAAAAAAATTGGATGTTGTTAAAAAGATTGAGAAATTGACTGGGTCTAATAGAATTACTCATATTTACCGACGGATATGAAATTTGTCGGTAAAATAAAATTATTATTAGTTAGTTAGTTAGTTAATTACCGACGGACACATATTTCGTCGGAAAATTAAAAAATAATTAAGAATCCCGACGACATCTTATCGGCGGCGGTACCCGTCGGAACTGCTGTCGGCTTGATAATCTTTCGTCACTTAAAATTACCGACAAAAAATTCGCCAAATCCATAGATCTGTCGGTAATAGCTTTTCTCATTTTTCTATATTATATAGTTATTTGTTTTCTTTTCTCATTTTTCTATTTTGTTATTTTGTTAATTTGTCATATTGTATTTGACATGATTCATTACGAAAAATTATCGAGATTGACGGCGGTAAAATCCGTCGGTAAGTTTTACCGACGGATTTTACCGCCGTCAATCTCGATAATTTTTTGTAATGAATCATGTCAAATACAATATGACAAATTAACAAAATAGAAAAATGAGAAAAGAAAACAAATAACTATATAATATAGAAAAATGAGAAAAGCTATCATGTATTTTAAACAAACTTATAGTACCTTAAAAAAACTTGTTGGTTTCTCTAATACTTAAAAAAAATATATGTTCATTTAATAGTGTATAAATCTTATTTTCAGCCCCGTCAATCCGAGCATTTGAGTTGGTAACTTGGTCAACACATACATATGACACTTCATTATGTTCTTTTGAAACATGTGTTTGATGCTTGAGATTGCACTAAGATAATAACATTAACTTGATTTTTAAAATTATTTTTTTAGATATGTGATGACTTAATATATTAATTAAGGTGTTTGGAATTAGATTATTCTCAGGCAAACACTTGTGTTAGGTCAGATTGACGGGTCATGACCCGTTAGGCCAACTGACCCGATACTATAATGTATTAAATTTTGTATTATGATGTATTGGTTTTTGTACTTGAAAGTATTGATTTTTCATAAATCTTTGACCCGTGCTATTATGTATTGGTTTTTATACTATGATGTATTGGTACTATAATGTATTGATTTTTTTGTGTAATGTATTGATTTTTGTACTATAATGTATTAGTATAAAATTTTGGCTTGGCGGATGATCCGTTAGTCCAGCCTTACAAGAGTGTTATCCTTATTTTTACGATTATAAAGTACTTTTCAATAATTATTTCTTTAAATATGATATTTGTATTATTAATAATATCATTTACTTATTTTTTAAATTTATAAAAATAACTATATGTGTATATGTGTTATTAATTCTTTTATGTTTAGGTAAGCAATTGCCCCGGTGATTCATCGACTCAGACATTTGGCCCATCGGTACTTGATATTTGAAATAATTATTCTTGATTTTTTTTTTGTTAATATTGATACTTTATTTCCACTTAACGTTATTTAAGCCTACGTGGCAACACCAAAGTAATAAAAATATTAACTTCATATTTTATTCTATTATTATCTTTTTGTTGGTGTTGTTAGTTCGTTTGCTTTTGGATATAAAGCAATTTAATATGTGGATTAATGTATTTGAATTATATTTGCCATGGTTTATAAAATATTATGAATGTTTATCAATTTATGATATTATACTTAATCTATTTAAATAATAGAATACATTTTCATTTAAGTAATAACTAAGTTTACTTTTATTAACTTTCAGATTTTATTTTAATCATTTTATATAAGACATACACCATGTGTAATTATTTAATAAAAGCTCGTATAAACTGTCACGTGATTATAATTTCTTCTCAAATGTAAATCATTTATAACAATACTAAATAATTTATTGGATAATTCTATCGACATTAATAATTTTAATTCACTATGCATAATGATCATTATCTAATGAATTTACCACACAATTAAAATTAATATAATATTTAATTCAAATCAAATAACTAATACTTAACATCTCAATATTGAGTTAAAATATTTTTATAAATGACATTTTCTTTTCTTGGTATTTTTAACGGAAACTAAATTTCACTTACTATTTATAAATGATTTGACTCTTTATATGTATACATATATAGATTGCAAAACAAAATACATTGTCTAGTAGAAAATTTCTCAATTTTCACACAAACATCATGGGTTTTATTCTTATTTTTCCCTTTTCATAAATACAACTTATATTAAGTACCATGGCACTTAGACATACTCATGATCTTAACAAATTTCAACCAACTTTGCATGATAAAACCTCGCATTGCGCCTACCCACATCTTTAACTAGTTCACATACCCACATTTTTTCCTAATTTGCCCAGATTGCCCTTTAAGAACACCAATTTTACCAAGCTTCATCATTGAATCTGCAAAATCTTTAGCAAAGAGAAATGTGTCCAAACTATAGTCCTTAACCATCGAAGCAGTCTTAGGGTCTCCGATTAAGGCTTGATCAGATTCAAGAAGGCCCGTGTTGTTGACTATGCTCTTGTAATACATGTTGTCGAACTTATTTGTGGTCTGAGGGTCCAAAGGAGCAAGTTTTGTGTTCGATTTGTCGACATTTGGACAAACGGTCTTCAAGTTTAAGAGGAGTGATGGATCAAGAGACGGGTCCGGTTCTCCGGTGCCTTTGAAGTTGAAGAGCCTATTCTTGAAAGTGATGCATTGAGCAAATCCAATAGTGTGTGCACCTGATATATCTCGAGATGATCATAAATAGATAAATAAAAGATATCAAACACATATTGTATCTTCTATTTTATTAGATACAATGACGAAGTTTGAGAATAAAAATTAAGAATACGCGAATTTATATTTTCTTGGAAATAGTATATAAATATTTTTTTAATTATATCATATAAGGTAGGTGTGGGCGACATCTTAAAATCTAATACATATAATTTATATTAATTTTAAACTAACAAATACCTGATAAAACTACCATGTCCTTGAGATCAAGACCCTTTGCTACAAATTTGGCAGTGATGTTTTCAAGGGCCTCAAATGGTGAAGGCAACTGTTCATTTGCTGATTTCTCACTTGCTGCTAGCCCATCCAATCTGCCTAGTGGAACGGGCCAAAATGGGCCTCCTGACTAAGAAAAGGCCCAATAAGAATTAATGATAAACGGGAATGTTTCTAGTAGGGGCCGTATTGCCCGATAATAGAAATTGAAAATTGATTAAATCAAATAAAAAAGTGTGTGATGAATAATGTATTGGTTGAACTTTTTAAATGAGCATATAGTTTATCTTTTTCAATTAATATTTTTATACTGCATGGTAATAACCCTCTATAAGATTTTTTTTTTTATTTTTTTGTATTGTAATAAATATATTATTTTATATTTTAAGAAAAAAAAATTTGGATATAAGGAAATATTTTATTTATTATTATAATTGATTTTTTTATCATTTTATATATTTTTTATTATTTAAATTTTATTTTAGGAGGTCTTTATTTATTATTATAATTTTATTTTTTTTATATTTTCTTTTTTTATGTGTAAGATTTATATATTTTTCAATCATTTCTATATTAGTAAATTAATATTCAATCAACTACTTTATTAAATATTAATTTAAAATAAATTATAAATTACTAGTTATAAGTTATCAATTATCATCAATCAACTATCAACTCATTAAATCAACTTAACCAATCAGACATTAAATCGTAAATTATTACAATTCATAATAACAATTATATTATGAACATCACAAAAAATCTAAAACACTCTTTTCCTCAGATTCTACTATGAAGTGAAATCAGGAGTAGAAATTGATATTATAAAAATGATAAAATGTAAATTCTTTTCCGGCTAGAAGCTAATAACCATTATTTATTTTTTTTTTCTTTTTTGTTAGCGTTTGCAAGGAGATGTTCTTCGGTGACACGGTGCACTTAGTAGTGTGAATCCGACTGAAATCGATTATCGCATACAACTTTAATATATCACCACATCTAAATTGGTATATATCATTATAACTCATATATATCATCATATATAACTGAAACTCTAAACTTAAAATAGTAAACTAAATCTCAAATCCTAAAATGAAAAAATAAACTCTAAATCCTGATAGTTATAATATATACCAGCTAGATGTATTTGATAATAAATTTCTGTCGGGCTCACACAACTAGGTACACCCGAGTTCATGCAAGAAATTGCCGTTTGCAAACACTTTTAAGGTAGTAGCAGCAGCAGTAATAATAATAATAATAATAATAATAATATGAAGCTTACCAGAACAACAGCTTCTCTAGCAGCAAGAGTTAATATATCAACACATGATACAGTTGAAGGGCAAGATTTTTCTACATCTGCCTTTATGTTGTCAATAACATCGTATCCTCGAGCCGAATTACGATTAGGCAAAGCATTTTTTTCTCCCTTGAAATCTTTAGTATCGTCAAGAAGCACTGAGCCTTCACACCCCTACGTGAAATTAATTATATATATATCAGCATCAAACACTAATATTTTTCATTCAAAATTAATTTTTTGTCAGATATTAATCGAATAGTGTATATAACTTGTGAGGTGCAATCTTTTCTTAATTAAATTAAAGTAGACTACAAATAAGAATTTTTAATTAAATCCTAAAATTCCTACATTTTGGCAAGGCAAAAACACTAGATTTAGGAAAGTAGAGATTGTAACCCAAATATATATATATATATCGAACACTTGTGTGACAACAATTCCATGCCACGTTAAGTTAATCCGACCCGGCCCATAGAAAAGAGTAATAAATGAGAAATATAATTACATCGACAAAACAATCATGGAAGTGTAGCCGGAGAAGTGAAGCAGCCATTCTAGAGTCATTTTTTAAAGCTGCCCAGACACCCATTCTAACTATCATGCCCAAATTAGGACAACACTTATCATAGTAATTGTAACTCAGTTGACCATCAGATTTGTCAGCACTAGGCAGACAATTGGTCAAACCAGCCGAATACAAGATTATTATGCAGAAAATGAAAGACACGGGGTAAGAAATTTTGTGATCCATTAATTATTGCTTATGAATTAGGTGAAAAGGCTTAAAATTAAGAAGAAATTTGCTAAGTTATGGTATTCTTAGAGTTGCAATTATTTGCTTCTATTTATTGTGAGAACATTAATTATGCACGTGAGTATTATTTATAATTAGCTCATCGGTGGGATTGGAGAGTGGAATTGCCACTATGTTGTTGATGACCTATTGGCCATATGTGAGATTTTATTCATGCACCAACAATCTTTTTTAATTAAGTTAAGATAAGTATAAGTTAGTGCATATATCCACTTAATTAGTACTTGTTAATTAGTGTTTGTATATGTTGATTTATTCTTGCGGGAAAAAAAAACCGAATTAATTTTAGTAACATAATAAATGTAAACACCAATAAGTATAAGTAGCCTAAGTTAGTTCATAACTACAATAAGCAAGTGATTTCATAATTATAAGCATGCTAAAATGTAGAATTAGTCCACTAACTTTGTGCAGTTGGGAATTTTAGTCCACCAAATATATGGGTGGCGATTTTAGTCCACTAATTTAAAAGAAATCGCACATTTAGTCCATTTCTGACCTGAAATTCGAATTTTTGTCGGAAATTGAATTTTGACCCGATTTTTGGGGATTTTGACCGGCCAACATGGGACGGGTGGCGATTTTAGTCCACTAATTTAAAAGAAATCGCACATTTAGTCCATTTCTGACCTGAAATTCGAATTTTTGTCGGAAATTGAATTTTGACCCGATTTTTGGGGATTTTGACCGGCCAACATGCAACATATGTGCTGACATAATTTTTATTTTAATTATAAAAATTAATAATGCCACATGGGTATTTATTAAAACAAAGATAATAAAATAAAGTTAAAAAAAACAAAAAAAAAAACGAAGAAGACGGTGGAGCCCAAACGAGGCCCTAAAATTCTTCACCCCAACCTCAATTTCTCAGTCCCCAACAATGGCGTCCCCAAATCTGATCACCCCCACCACCGTCACCCCGAAGCCCGCCCCGCCCATTCGACCCAAAATCATCGCCACTCTCACTACTACCACCACCACCCCTACCGCCGCTGCCGTCGCCGCCATTCACCGCCACTTACTTACCCTGTCAGTCGGCGCTCTGTTATTAACCCCCGTTGCGCGGCCGGCGTGGGCAGCCTCCGACGAGGAGTACGTGAAGGAGACATCGGAGGTGGTCAGCAAGGTCAGAAACACCATCAGTCTCGAGAAAACCGATCCCACCATCGCCGACGCGGTGGCGGAGCTCAGGGAGACGTCCAACGCCTGGGTGGCTAAGTACAGGAGAGAGAAGGCCCTTTTGGGCCGGGCCTCGTTCCGGGCCTCGATCCCACCGTCTTCTTCGTTGTTTTTTTTTGTTTTTTTAACTTTATTTTATTATCTTTGTTTTAATAAATACCCATGTGGCATTATTAATTTTTATAATTAAAATAAAAATTATGTCAGCACATATATGGCATGTTGGCCGGTCAAAATTCCTAAAAATTGGGTCAAAATTTAATTTCCGGGCAAAATTCGAATTTCAGATCAGAAATGGACTAAATGTGCGATTTCTTTTAAATTAGTGGACTAAAATCGCCACCCATATATTTAGTGTACTAAAATCCCCAACTGCACAAAGTTAGTGGACTAAATCTTCATTTTGGCCTAATAAACACCAATGAATTTGCACCAGTATAACTCTAGCTTGTATAACTCTAGCTTGTATGGAGGATGAAAAAAAGGAGAAAGTTATTTAAACAACAGATTCTAGCATGTGATTAAAACAGGAGCAATTTGAAGATACATTATAGCATGCGACGAATTTATAATACAAGTCAACGCAGTTAAGTGGAAACCAGGTGTAATAAATGACTTAAATATTCCATTCTATAATTTAAAAAAACAATAAAGAAAAAAAAAAAAGACGGAAATAAGGAAAAGTGTGAATGTGGTTTGTGACAATGCATGTACATGCATTAATATTGATAAAAGATGGCACCACTTTGTATTTCATTAGTACCATTAATTCTTAAGTGCGTGCCTAAAGATTAGATTAAAGCAACAAGCTAGAATAGGGTTAACTTCTACATTCAGCGGATCAGCGATGAAGTTGCTTATTAAAGTTAAACCTCGTGGTTTTCTAATTGTCCAAGTTCAAGCAATTAGGGATATAAAATATAATTGTTCGATCATTAATCACTTTTTATATACTATGAATAATTGTGTGTTGCGCCTTTTCATGTAGAAAACACAGCACCTAGTGATGTGCATAAAACTTGAATTAAACGAATGTTTGATTATGTGTTGTCAAGCAATTAAGGATACTTTTTCCCCCCTTTTGCATCCCCCTTTTTTATCCACCTTAAATTTCTACACATAAATTTCTACACATGTGTATCTACCCTAAATATTAATGCAAAATCCTCTTATCCTATGTGTCTGCTTCCCATGTTTCGTTAGCTTTGGAACAAAATTTGGTGCTTCGGTGTCATCCGAGCCTAATATCAACCTAATTTAGTATTTTTCTTTTTATATATTTACCTACTTTAATACTTTCCTAATATTATATTTTGCCTAATTCAATATTTTTCTTTTATTATATCTTACCTACTATAATACTGTCTTTAACATATTTTGTCCAATTCAATATCTTAATTTTATTTCAATATCTTAATTTTATTCTTCTAATATAAAAATATAAGAAATTTATATCTAATTAGAAAAAATATGTATAAGTTGAATTAATTTTTATTTACAATAAAAGTTAAAATAATTTTATTATAATCCTAAATATTTATATAAGAAAAATATGGGTTATATAAAGTTATTACAAAAGGAAAATAAATGTAAAAATATAAACTTAAAATTTTTTTATCTAATCCTAATATAATAAATTAAAATTAATATTAAAAATATATATGAAAAACTATTGCTACACCAAACAAAAAACAAAACCAAAGTGAAACAAAAAAGATAACGTAATACAAATACTAATACTAATAATAAATTATTATGCCTAAAAAAATAAATATTAAATATATTCTAAATCTTTTTATCTAATTCAAATATAATGCACTGATACATATATATTATATATCTGCACGAACAAATTTAGTATCTTACGCAGAAAAAAAAATTAAAATAATATTACATATACTACAAGTTAGATGCACGACATTTTTTCAATAAATTATCAGTGTTTTATAAATTTAATATTTTATATCACATATTCACATGTAACACGCGTGCGTTGTATATTTTACATTTATATTCTAAATCTTTTTATCTAATTCAAATATAATGCATTGATACATATATATTATATATTTGCACGAACAAATTATTATCTTACGCAGAAAAAAAAAATTAAAATAATATTACATATACTACAAGTTAAATGCACGATATTTTTTCAATAGAATTATCAGTGTCTTATAAATTTAATATTTTATATCACATATTCACATGTAACACGCGGGTGTTGTATATTTTATATTTTTTCAAACTCAACTTTATGCGGGTTTCCCCGTTATTATTAAATATTGATTAGACATCGATACAATGCGACACGAGTTGAGAGTATGACATCCGTTTATGTTTTCAAAGTATGTAAGTAATATTATTAATAAATTTAATCTAAATATTAAAATACTTAATAACGTAATAATAATTAATAAGTAGATATTAGGCACGGGTTTAGAATGTGACTTCTTTTGTATTTTTATAAGTATGTAAATAAATTATTAATGAATTGAACCTAAGCATGAAAATAAAAATTTAATAATTATAATAATTAATAAATAAATTAGACATGTATAAGACAAGAGTTAAGAATAAATCATTTGAATTTCTCATTTTACATGAAATTTTATAATTATCACAAATATTTTTTATATTTATTTTTTGATAAACCTCGTATAATACACAGGTATTAAACTAGTATAATATTATAATGGAACACACAAATATATACAAATAATAAAATGCACAAATAAACAAAAAAAAATAAAAATATTCATTAATTTCATAGCAAGACATAAGAAAAATAATTAGCACAATATAGATAAATCAAAACCATTTCGTTACATAATAAAATATCAATTTTAAAAAAATGTAAAAATCTTATTGTCGCCCCGGCAAGAAAATTGATGTTTCTTTTTCTCCTGATAGTTGCAGCCACAAAAGGGTCCGAGTTTGGAAAAGAAGGTAAATATATATGGGCCAACAATTTTGAAAGAAATAAATATATTAGGGCCCAAGTTTGTTTGAGCCTATTTACTACCGTTTAATAAAATAGCCCAAACAGGCATAATAGCTATTAGGGTTTATTAAATTAAAAATACTTTTTTAATTCAAAATTGTGAAAATAATATACTTTTAAAAAAAGTTGCGTTTTTGGGTTGGAACGTCTTTCCCAATGGCGTCCCGCCCACATTCTAGACGGTACTTTAAAGTAACCGTTCTAAAAAATTAACCCGGGACGTCATTCCCAAGGGCGTCCCGGACCTAAACTGACGTAAATAAACTTTTGAGACTGAAATGAAAAAAAAAAAAAATTGTGGAGGGCGGGACGCCTTTCTCAGTGGTGTTCCGGGGGTGTTTTGAAAATTAAAAAAAATGGGGGGCGGGACGCTTTTCCCAGTGGCGTCCCGGGTTAATTTAGCAAAAAAAAAAGAAACGGACAACCATAGTCCATCTGGCCTCTCTCCCATTTCTTCTTCACAAGTTAGCATCTTTCTCGGATAGTAAAGGAAAAATTATAAATATTAAACTCGTGCGGCCTGATATTTAATCGATAAGGATTGAAGAAGTCATGTCAATTGAATTATTATAACCATACAAGGCCTTTGTTTTTCCATATGAATTATCAATTGAATTTTATCTACAAAGTAACAACGGAAGTATAAAGTACTGTGTAAACAACAAAAAGAGGTTTGCTGGTTACCAATATGGCTGATGTTATATGGTCATTTATTTGAATAATTTACTAG